>JAUMHE010000069.1:15664405-15703565 GCA_032359235.1 Enteromius mattozi | reverse complement strand
AGATCAAAAGGATAAACAATGCAGATTTATTTTCACAGCCACCTTTGCTCAGATTTACCAAGGGTGCCGATATTAGTTGAGGGCACTGTGTATATATATATATATATATATATATTTTTTTTTTGTGTGTGTGTGTTTTGAGTAGGGGCCTGATGGCTTACTTCATGCATTAGAATTATTGATTTAAAGTGTACATAACTGAATGCATTGCTGTAACTGCCTATTTTGTGGTTGTTTTTGCCTAGCTTGTGCGCGGGTGTGGAGCTGTGTGTGGGCATGTTGTATAACAGGTCTTTTATCATGTAACACATTTCTTCCCTTTACTCAGACTGACATCACTAAGGTGCCAGTCTCCCTGTAATTCTGAGAACCTGCTGATGTGATCAAGATTTTTATGCTCTGTCGTTTCAATTGATGATTGGCTGACCCATATGAAAAATATTTTCCCTCTAAATGCCTGCCCTGGGCTACAGTCACTGTGACATGAAGATCTCATAGCCTTTACAGCCATTAAAGCACTAATGCAGCATCTTCAACAATACGTTTCAAGACATTCAAACATCATTTAAGCATGCATTCAAAACGCACTTCATATCTACAATAGCTTGAATACACCTCTTCTATGATAAGCATGTTTTAATTTCTGAATTAAATTTTTATTATGACATTTTTAGGGAGCAAATAGTCCAAAATAGTCAGGGTGCTACACATGTTCTGATAAAATATAATAAAAAATAAAGGTAACACTTTAGTATGGGACTATTTCTCACTATTAACTATAGTTGTTTATTAGTATGCCTACTAATTGCATATAAGCTGTTTATTTGAACTTATAAAGTACATATTCTGCATGACTCTACATGTTCTATGCATTAATTTTTACCTTACTTGCTCAACGACTCTCAAACGATTTACTCAACGATTCATTTTTCCAAACCCCTCCCTTGCATGATGCTAATCTGCAATGATTGGTCCGATTGGTCTCATTCTCATTGCATCAAGCCTGTAATGCCTAATAAAGCATTTGTTTGTCAGCGCAGTGCTGATTTATTTATCGTTATTTTACCACTTCAAAGGTGACATCTAGTGGCAAAGAATTTAATTTTTCCATTTTCATTCAGACCAACACGGAAAGACCAACAAGTGGGCACGCAATATGCTAAAACTGCTTGGGATTCTGGATTCGTTTTAAGAACAACTCATATCAATGATTCAGAGTCAACTCTTTCTTGTGATAGACAATAACTTAATACACAGTGCACTTTCAGATTTAAAATAAAAATAAAGCGTGGCGAAAATGAAAAATACAGTCATTCAAATTATGGTGTTTAGGTAGTTATTAGGCAGTTTTGCATTTATATTGCTATTATTGTATATTAGGAAAGAAATTTGTAATAATTCATTCACTCATAATAAAACTATATATAACGTCTAATAAAAATCCCTATGAAACATGTGTATGACCATAACTTAAATCATATTAAATCAATGAGCAAAGATTACACATTCTAATCTACATTTCACATTGTCAACCCTAGTGGGCTCGGGAAGGAGGGAAGCTGACGGCCCGGTCCGAACTCTGCGTGCTCCCTCCGGAGAATGAGCTAGAGTATGGAGGAGTGGGGGAGGAGGAGGGGTGCTTAGTTCGAGATACTGAGAGGAAAGGGCTCTAGCTATTTATAGGGAGTGGCGTGCGATCTGATAGGGTGATAAGATAATGAGTTGATTAGCGATGAACGGGCTGATAATTACCTGCGCGTGCTCCTCCCAAAATTGGTTTGTAAACATTTATTTAAAGCTTTTATTATTCCTTCAAAGTATTCCTGTTAATTGCGTAATAGGATCATTTTGTGCAAAAAAACAAACAAACAAACAACAACAAAAATCATTGTTAATTAACTCATTTATTTGCTGGATATCTGTCACCCACTAAAGGGCTGTGCTTAGTGTTCATTATCGCTAATAAACACATCAGAAGTCATTTTTTGAAACCATAGTTTTGTATATCCCGGTTTTCCCCACATTCACAAATTCCAAAGATCTTTACAATTTAGATTATGTGAGTTTTACATATCTTCTAAATTCTTCCTGTGATGTTCATTTTACCGTGTTCTTCATCAGCTTTCTAGTTCTTAATGACTGCTAGACAGAAGACACAGTACAAAACCTTGGCCTATGGCAATTATCACAGTAATAAAAAAGTATATAAAATGTTATAACCTGTCTAACAAAGCAAATTATGCCACAACACAGGAAACTAGGACGAAATCTCCCCTTCTTTCACTCAAATTCTCCATGGACCATCAACAGCCTCTAAACGTCTTATTATTCTCTTTCTGTGGTGCAACACATGATCAGATCTACATGTGGTGTCAACCTCATTAAAGAGAGTTGAAGGGGGTATCTAAAAATGATCACAGTGTCGAGAGACAGAGTGATTAGAAATGCTTAATTAGATTAATCAAGGTCTCTCATAAATGCCTTAATTTGCATTTAAAGCCATTAAAGAGTTAATTTACAGAAAAAGAAGGGGAAAAAAAACTGACAATTCTGGTTGTGGTCCAGGTCTTGAAAAGCACATTGAAAAGTGTTTGTGGAGTTGTCAATGAAACGCCGGAGTTCCACGTCTTTTCTGTTTGCAGTACAAGTCCAAACATGTCGCCCCCTTTTAAAAACAATGACAGGTTCAACTGACCTGGGAGCAGCTTTCAGTCTCGATCTGAGTCATTAGAGCCTGACAGAAAACACTTTCCTTTAAATATACAGTGACACAGGGTGACATTTCCTGGCGGAGTTCTGGGTGCACAAGATTTGCTTGGATCTGTGATTAGTTTTTTCTAATAAAGACGTCAAAATGAATAGGACAAATCTGGAAAAAAAGGTCAACAAGAGAAAAGAAAGGTGTGTTTTCTAAACCAGCCCTACCTGATTCAAGTTTCATGTCTGGCAGATACTCTGACTAGTGAAGAGAAACAGAACAAACTGGAAGGGCGACTGCCACCAGATTTGTCAGAGGTCGGGCTGGGTAGGGCCAAACTCAGGTCTGAAGTACCTGAAATAGATAAGTGAACAACTACACCCAGATACTACATAAGACTGCTGCTTTATTTCCTATTAGTACAAACTGAGACCATTCCAAGTCTATTAATAAGACTAATAAGAAGGTTTAATTTGTGGTCTTTATTAAGAAATTACTTTTCTAAGTGAGCAGACTTTCATCTGGTGGACAATAAAACAAAACCCCATAGACTTACATTGTAAGAGGGACCTAAAAACACTGTTGCATTGTACTGAAACAGCTGTAAGGCTCTAATCAAGCCTGTACAACCAATGACAGCAAGTTTCCTACAATTTAGACAGGGCCCATAATAAATTTCAAGCCCTGCTTCAATATCAATTTGCCGGCTACACCTCTGCTCCACACCCTTATCCTATAGCTGGTACTGAAATGACACTTCAATTAAACAATCCAATTAAACAACAATGATTTCTTGATTTCAATGAGTTAACAATGATTTCTTAGGTGTCCTTGCTTGCCTCTTCATATCTAGACTTCTGCTGCCGCTGTGCGTGTGCGATGGTCAGTCATTTATTAAACCTCAGCATATTGTTCTGCTTTACATAAAACACAAGTATAATAAAAAAATATTATTAAATATATATTTATATATATATAAGAAAATGTCAATATCAAAAATATCACGTATGACCTAATCATCAAATATGAACCAGTCAAAAATAATTTCTTATTGCATGTATATTTTTATTTATGTTAGATGAGAAAAATGTAAAGAAATTAAAAAGATAGGATGTGATAATCTTTATTTTGGGCTGTTTTCTGTCTTTTCAAATCAAACACTTGAACGGACCCTGACCTATATAGCCTATAATAGTCTATAAATTGTTAAATAGTCTCATTTAGAGTAATTCCGATTAGATATTCTGGAAAGAAATTGTATCTGCAGTGAAACTACCATGTCATAAAAATCTGAAAAGTCTCACATTTTTTTAAAAGTAAATAATACTCCACATAAAAATAAATAAAAGAAAGAATTTTGAATAAATAGTCTTCACTAGACACCACAGTGTTATTATGCAGAGCACGTACTGGCTTGACTGACTGCAGAAATTATTGTGCCATTTTATTATTTTATTTATTTATTTATTTATTTATGTCTTTACTACATAAGAGATATAACAATAAATTATTATTTACTAATAAATATCATTTATATTATATAAACTAAATTAAAATACATAATATTAAGTAACATTTTGGATTTTGTATGAAGTATGATATGGTCTTTGTAACAAATGTTTTTGCTTTGTGTTTTACTTTCTTTGGAAAAAATAAATTTGTGTGATTAATTTTGAAGGTTTGACCCAAAGCATAAATACTAATGGTTTACTAAACAAATACTAAAAGCTAATACTAAAACTAATACATTTGGCTGTAACAAATTATTATTATTAAATTGGTCTTTTTATTCTTTTCCTCCAGATTGGGGTGACTCAATCCACTTTTGCTTGTAAAAACCTGATCATGAATAGCAAAACAACGGATTTCCAAAACACTTCTTGCTATGCTCTAGAGACTAGATTATTATGGTAACCCAAAAGAGTCTACCCTAAATTCACACAAGACTTAATATAATTTATTGGTCTTTCTGTGTCACTTTTCTCTGTCTGCAGGTGTAAGGATGTTGTGGAGGTGCCGAGGAAGACTAGAGCTCACCGTTCCCGTGATGATCTGCAGGATATTTCTCTCACACAAACACACACATTTCATCTCACCCCCTTCATCTGCAGTGTTTACTCAGGTCTGACCAGTCATTCAGGGACTTTCATGAACTTTTACAATGCTTCCAAACAACATTACATTGAAACAGTAAAGATATTCTTGGAATCTGGATCTATCACGGCAACAGGTGTCTTGTTTACTATTAAACCTTCAGTCAGTCAGCTGTAATGTGTCTCCAATCTGTAAAGCAAAGCAAATCATGGCCAAATGACAGTTTTCCACCAAACAGTATAGTAGTGTACCAAACAATCAGATGTTTACAACTGACAGGCGACTTCGGTTGGTTCAGTCATTTTATTCATGTAAAGTAAAGTTAGACATCAGCCCATGATTAATTCTAAATTCAAATGTCTCTTCTGTTTGCAAAGCAAATGACAAATGTGTATCTTATGATACAGCATGTAAAAATGCTGTCATGCTTCTATTATTACTTTTTTAATTTGTAGCTTTTTTCCCATTTTTTGAAGGCAAAATGTTATAAGCAGTACGAGGTTGTGGACTTCCTGAAAGCTGCTTAGTAACAAACTAGGGTTTTGGATGCAATTGCACGTTTATGTATTTATCTGAATTAGAAGATTTAGATAAAAATTTATATAAAGCAAATTATAATCACCAAAGTTTAATCCTAAAAGAAAATGATTTTCTTAGTTACACACACACACACATAGACAAACTTAAAATATTTTACATTTTAAATATGCATGTAAATGTTTTCAAAATGTGTGTATTTATCCAATCCAATCCAACTTTATTTATAAAGCACTTTAAAAAAACAGCAAGGTTAGCCAAAGTGCTGTACACAGCCTATAAGAATAGGTTACATCACAAATAAAATCAATATCAGTTTGTAAAAACACAAGAATATCAGTCAACAAATCAAACTGACTTAAAAGCAAGAGTAAAAAAATGTGTTTTAAGTGATGACTTAAAAACAATAAAGGAATCAATCTGTCTAAGATGCAACTGCAGATCATTCCATAATTTAGGATTTTATATATGCATAAAAAATATTCACATTATGTACATATTATGTAAACAAAAACTTTGTTGTGGTTAATCATTTGACAACACTAATATATATATATACATATATACAATCAAGCTATTATTTTAGGCCAACTAACAAAACTTATAAAATAATATCAAATAATCCATAAAAATCAATAAAATAATCCATAAATCCATAAAATACATCATAAAGTGTATGTTAATATAAAAAAGAACAAGCACATTATTTTTTATTATTGTACATATACTATAGTTTCTAGTAAAAATGCAGGAAAACCAATAAATGAACATAAATAATTGCTTCGACTGGTAATGCTGACTTTTTTTCTGTCTTTTCTCTAGAACAGCAAGTTAATCAAGTTCACTGCTTGTCCAACAAGATCTAGCGCAGGCCACCCAGTTTACTGTCACTTCCTGTCGATCATCAGTCCAGTTTCTCGGTTTTGGTAAAAAAAAATTAAAAACAAGCAATAAAATGAAATAGCACAAGGCATGCCGTGTTTCCCATCCCTCTGCAACAATAAGCAGCAGGATTTGAATGCATTGTGATGTTAAGGAATCATAAAAACTAGCTGTATATTTTTTTAAAGGAATTTTAATAGTACATGAACTATTAGTACTGTAACAGCAGATTTTAAAAATATAAAAAAACATGTATTGTTTTTGTCTGGGGTAGTGTAATGTTTTAACATACTATTAAAAAAAAGTTTGCTTCAAAAATATTTCATTTTCTCCTTAAACACTGAAAAATATATGAAATATATATATATATAATTTTACTAGAAATGTAAATTAAAATTGTCAAGCACAAAATGATTGACAATAGAGAAAATCCTGCTACTAATTTCAACATTATTTGGATATTTTAAAGTTAGATAATGCTTTAAACATACAGACCAAATATTTAAGTTTGATTTTGTGTTAAGCACAAAGACAAAAATACATGTTCATAATTATTTACTTGCATTCTTTTTCACATAATCAACACAGAATGCCTATTGTTTTTTATCAAAACCCAATTATGAAGAAAAACTAATCTCCAAATGACTCGATTTGCTTTAAATCCCCCGTCCTTTGATCTAAAGAATGTTTAGCCTACGCAACTCTATGGAATGTTACTGATGATTCAAATGACCTGGTCATCGTGGAATTTAGGTTTTCTGCCACCTGGTTTGATATTTTATATTTTATATTTAATACACTGAAATTCAAGTGTCCGAATACCTTTTGGGGTCACTGTATGTTGACAGGACCATGCTGACGATAAAAAACTGAGGATATATGGAATAAAATAACTTTTAAGAGATCAGCCTATTTACATGAGGTAAAATGGACGTGTAAGATGCGGCGCTGATTGCTCTTTCTGCCCAGGAACCCAGAAAAGCCGGTCGGACCTGAAGAGTCGTCATTCCAGTCTGAATGAAAAGCCCAGTGTGAACTGTACACGTACCTCAGGTATAAAAAGACTTACAGCACACCCAAGTTGTCTATCGACGAGCTGAGGCCGTACCAGAAGAACTGTTTGCGCTTTAGAATCAGCCTTTTATCGTCTTGGAACGCTTATGTCGGATGGGTGACGTGAACCAGGTGCTCCACGAGATATTTGTTTATTAAGAGATTGCTTTTAAAAGAGGAAATACCCTTCCGTGTTAAGATGTGGTAAGCGTCGCGTTATCATGATGAGCGTTGTTGTTTTTTTTAACGTTTAACATAGTTCAGCTCCTAGAAGCACGTGTTGATTGTTTCCGTTCCGCTCCGTCGTGATGTTTTTGAACGTAAGGAACGCGTCCTGTGTGGACAGAAGAGGAGGTCCTGGACAGCTTCAGGTGTGGATACCGTCGGGTCTTTTCTGGTCTCTCTGGTGCAGTGGTTCTTAACAGTTCAACAGTTCTATCTCAAAATTGTGAAATGTTTAGGACCACTTGATCAGGGAGACACTGACATTTGCTTAGAGCAAAGATGGCATGATCATGTGCTTTGACGCCATTCTTTAAAACTAGAAATGTTTAACAGCTTTTCAAGTGTTTAAACAGGTGTTCAAACACATCAAACGCTTGCGATGGGATTATGGGGTATTGTGACGTCATTTACCACAGTTTATTTTGTTATAAAGAGTAAAATATTTTTAAGTATTGGTTGTTTCTGAGGGTGAAAACATGCTGTGTTTTAACAACACGGTCTCATGAAAGTACGTATCAATAGCACGAGTTTAAGTTTGGATTTGGCGTGCTATTTACACGCAGAAATTGACTTTGGCTTGCATACTGACAAGCTATGGGTTGTGGGATATATGCGTATAATATGCACGCCAATAAACTGAATATCATACGCACGCAAAAAATGCATATTATATGCACGTCAAACACTTGCCTATGTTAAAGTGTTTTTATTTGACGTACAGTTTATACGCATTTTACATGTATAGTTCAAAATGATCATACAGTCACTCATCATTCTCTTTCGTGTTGTTTTTTATTGCTTAATATTTTTTGTATGTTTCTGGCGTTTGGAGGTGCATGTTAACCTACAGTTAAACTTAGGACAAATCAGGCTATGTGACCACCAATGTGACAGTCTACTATTTTCACATTTAATTTAATGTGGTACTTGCTGTTTGTTTGTGAATGTTTGTGAATTTTACGTAGAATGGATTTGACATGGATTTTGTATTGCGTATTAAAAAAACACTTTGAGTGCTTTTATTAATATATCTGTTTAATTATTATTATTTTTATTTTATTTTATTTTACATCATGTGTATGAGTTCGTCTCACAAATTAAAGATATTTAAAACCCCCCAAAAACTCTCTCTTTTAAAGTCTTTCTCTCTTGTGCCCTCTTGTGTTTCCTTGTGTAACTTTTAAGACTTCTAACACTGACTTGTAATGATTTGCTTAACATGTATTTTCATTTTGCATGTTCATTGGCAATACATCAGCTTTGTGCCCCATCAAAACCCTCTCCCCATCTAAAGGGTAACAGGACACTCACGCAGTAAAACTGCCCGGTTACTGCAGTGATTCGCCAGTGGTGTGCTGTCCGTGGTGCTGAAGCTCATAAGTCTCTTGGGGACCATTGACGGTCTTTGCTTGACCACATGATTAAATTGTCCGAATCTTAAGATCTAGCACTTTGTCTTAATGTTTGACAACGGCACGACTAGGTAACGAGAGCGAACAAACACAGATGAGCACAAACTGTCATGCAAATCAATAGTCACAATTATCGCGTCTCAACAGTTTCATCAGTTCATTAAGCAGGCAAAAGACCGACCTGTGACCCTGCTTTTAATTAGAGTCCGACGAAACCATATAGAGAGGCTCCAACCTATGCATCAAACACCCACTGTACACATATCAAACTGTTTGTGGGTAAATCGATTGTGCATGTCACCTAATCAAGAGGGGCAAAATAGAGGGGACTTGAGAAACATCTCATGAATTGCAAATTAAAGCGGAGCCCTTTAAGATTAACCCATGCCACAGACAAACCAAAACAGATGATAAAATCAAAGAACATCCGTGTTTACATAATCCGAATTTCATATAGCTTACAGTGCAATCGTTTTAATAATAAAAAGACCAAACTATTAAATGTTACTTAATCATGCTGCAGATTATACAACTGTTGTTGTTGAGTAATTAAAACAAACAAACAAGGTGTTTTGAGTCATTTCCCTAATAAAAAAAACAACAACAACAACAGCTGAAACCAGCCTAAGATCAAAGGGTGGTTTTAGCTGGTTTTTGCAGCCTGGTCCTAGTTGATTTGCAGGCTGGTTTTAGGGTGATTTTGACCACTTCTTTAGAACATTAACTGACTAAACCAGCTGAACGCCATTGACCAGTTTAAACCAGCTATGCCCAACTTAACTTGCTAAGACCAGCCAACTAGCATAGGATTTAGCTTTCCTATTTATTTTTTTGATTTATTTATTTTTTTTTTCACCAATAAGGTTTGCAATCTTTGTTTGTCGTCCTCTGGCGCCCCTGGCGTCCAGCCAAACATCAAACTAATTATTAATACAATTCTACACTATAATAATAAATAAATAAATAAATAATAATAAAAAAACAAGATTATTTAAATACGTTTTACAATAAAATCAGAATTTCATATTTAATTGATGTTACCTTTATTTGCGACTGTTTTACTTTATTTACTAGCAATTTCTAAGAGAAATTTATTTAGGCCTAACACTGGATTAAGCATATAGTATGCTTATTGGACATAGAATATTAATTATGTTCTAAAAGAAACATCTCATATGGCTTGTACTGTTGATATGGTTACCTGAGGCGACTTTTATCGCGAATTATTTTATTTTATTTTAATGCCAGATAAAAAATACGTACTTTTTATTACCACATCTTGCAATTTTCAATATGGACACGCAATTATTTGCATCCCCCCCACCATAATTCACTCCAAAACTCGCTCCAGTCGAATGCTTCAATGCAACCATATTTTGTCGTCCCTTGTTATTGATAAATAATTCATGAGCCTCCAATCCAATCAGTTATTCTGTTTATCCGACCCCTCTCAGGCGCTAGTCGCTTTCTTTCTTCTTGATCTCAGAGGCGCGTCCTAAATAGCGGCAATATTCGCTAAACGCTCCGTCTTGCACCCCACTGGCAGAGTAGTATTTTGAGTCAGGGTGGAAGATATTTCAGCAGTCTAAACGAGGAGCCCGGAGCGATTTGCGTACATGCGCAAGGGCAGCAGATGTCGAGCAGCGCTCCCGTGAGACCCGATCTGCGAAATTTCATCATCGTGTCGGGATGACCCTGCGCTATCCCGGAGAGGAGAGCGAGAGAAAGGCTTGTGTACGTGGTAAATCACCTTTACAATGGATTGTAATCATGAGGCCCTCAAGGACTGATGCATGAGCGACCCCCTTCCCCATCCAAACTAATCTAAAACACTGCTGGCTATCAATGCAACTTACGACTTTGTATATTGGGCCAAGCTGATGAGCCAATATCACTTCCAATTCACAATCAGACTTGTCAACAGTCAACTGCCTAATTCCCTTTAATCGGACCGACAAAACCCCGCTCCTTCAAAAGACAGTCCACAGAAACGAGTATATTATTGCAATAATGCTTGCCTGCTTATCTACAGCATGCTCCTCTGTATGCTCGAGATAAGAGTTTTTATTAAGAGGGCAGCAGTAATGTCCTGTGTTCGGTTTTCAAAGCCCAGCAAATAACCGACTTTATCTTGCGTATTAAGCCTCGTATTTAAGCTGCTCAATAACAGGCCGGTTTTGCGTTAGGCTGCTCAGAAAGCACGCACCAGGGAGCCCTTTCCGTGGATCCGCTTTGGTGTTGGAGGATCTGGCGTGCAAAAATAATGGCAAGTTTTGAAACGAGCCTTTCATCGCCACTTAACAAAGCTATAGAAGATATTTCATGTCGTAAATAAATAAGCATTAAATGTTATCGTTTCGAAAGTTTCTTGAAACGAAAGACAAATGAGGACAAGCATTCTAGTTTTTGACAGCTGTCATTTTGAAAGCCAGATCGTGTCTTTCCAGTAAACAAATGGTTTAAACAAATTAGTTATTAAACGTTTTTATTTATCTATGTAAAATATGAGATTATTATCAAATAAGCATCAGGTTTAAAAGAACAGATCACATGGAAAAAAATTAATAAATAAAAAATTGCTGAAGATAACTCACCCTCAGGACATGATAAATTTAGCATTACATCACTTGCTCACTGGTTCCTTGGCTGCAGGGTGCCGAGTCCAAACTTATAAAAACATCACAATAATCCACACCACTTCAATCAATCAAATAATATCTTGAAACTTTAAAGTTACTTCTGGCCTAAATACCAGTCCATTACCAATAATAACACTTCCTTCAGTGGAAAATCCATCAAAATCACACTAAACATCACATCAAAATCCACCAACGTATTTATTTAGGAAAAAAAATGAAATCTCTTATCTTGTATTTTGTGCTTGACCTCAGCACATTTCTCCCCTGATTCAGACTTGAAGACAATATTATGGCTAGAGGACTCATATTATAGCGGAAACAACGGTTTTACGTTAAAAAACGTCTTAATGATGGATTTGTTTCTTGCAGGCACCCATCTTTTCACTTGAAGGACTGGCTGATTCTGACGGCACCCATTCACTGCAGAGGATCCATTGATAAGCCATTGATAATGCTAAATTTCTCAGAAACATGAAGGTGAGTATATTTTTAGTCAGCAAACTTACATTTTTAGGTAAGCTATTCCTGTAAGCAGTAAGTCATTGAACTACAGCTCTGAAAAAGTAACTATGGCTTATAGAGAGAGAGAGAAAAACAATCGTTATTTAAGCACTCTTCTCAGTCTGCATAGAATGTTGCGCGTTGCAGTGAGCAGCACGCACTGGATGAGCATCAAGCGCAAGAGGGACCATAGAGAGGGTGAGTGAGTAAGAGAAAGAGAGAGAGAGAGAGGGAGAGAGAGAGAGAGGTGGAGTTGTTCAAGGTAGTCTCCTCAACAGGCTCGCGCGAGTTCACTCCTAGACCTGCAGTGTAGACAAGACAAGGCGTGGACCGCCTATCCCACAAGAATGTATGCCAGGAGCGCATGGATCTTTTATGGATTGTATGGGGTTCTCGCGTGCTTTAACGAATGTCAACATTTGGATGTGTGATTTTATACGCGGCAAGTAATTTGGAGCAGAAACCGGACGATCTAAATGAGTCAACAGTTGGATGTACCTGAGAGGAAACCTCTGGATAAGACCATGACGCTACTTTGGAATCAGAGAGAACCATCTGTAAAATGACTCAGAACTCCAAAGCGCTGCGATGACTTCTCCACGTTTTTTGTAACCTGGGCGAGGAAATATATTCACAACATGGATTTACAAAACTCTAACGGGTCATCTGGGTCGGACAAGCAGAAGCCCAGTCTGATTGACCTGGGGACGTTTTTCGTGGATGCTGACATCATTTTTGGATTTACTAGTCATCTGTTAAAGCGAAAAGCAAAGGTAAGCTTTTGAGAACGGACAAAAGACTCCACAAGTTGAGTCATTTAGAGCTCAGCAGACTCCACGTGGGTTGTTTCGCTTAAAAAATGTTGTGCTATTTAAAGGCTGTGCTATTTTGGGATTCGTAAATATGAATACTAAGTTTTCAATGGTTATAATGTGTAGAGGTTTTTTCATTTCAGCACCACGAACAGCTCTCATCCATCAACCGCGCTTTTAGCAACTTCCCTAAAAACATACAAAATACATTACACTCCATTAAAGTAAGTAAAGCAGATGAAGCATTTCATTTTGAACATTTTTTTCATTCGATAGTGAACTTTGTGCTTAATTAAAAGTTTCTCAGCGATCACATGATTTAATTTAACTCAGTTATAAAAATGTACTACAATTAGGTTGAAGTCGTCGGTTTAAAATATGAAAATAAGAAAGCCTTAAAGCCAAAAAACAACATCAGTCTGGTGTGTTAATAAACCAATAATAAGGTGCTTAAAACAGACAATTATGTAAAAATGAAGGTTCTGAAACTGTCTTTTAGAGATAAAGTTAAAGAGTCTATAGGCTACAATGATTATAGAGGGTCACAAAAAGCTAAATGTCTGTCAGCAGGTTTTGCGGTTTTCTTCGTCCACGTTAAACGGTCCGTTATTGATGGTTTATTGGACCAGTTGCTCTGTCACAGACAAAGGGCTGAATGAGATTTTTTTGAGGCGGGAGATCGACAGTATTCGGGTGGCAATTTAATGTCACGTGACTACAGCATATGTATCATCAACATAAAATATTTAGAGATGAGTAATTAAATATTCAAACATTATAACAATTTATTGGAAACCGAGAGGTTTCTAAGATGCAGTTGAGTTAAATACCAGAGGGTGGCGCCAGAGTAATAAGCAAGACTCCAACAGACACGTAATCTCACAATCAGCACAAGTGAACTACAACATAAAAGATGACGTAATGAGCAATTTTTTATTTATAGATCTTTATTTTTAAATTTACAAATGGGAAAGATGAGTGCACAGACGAGTGTACAATAATACTATAAATTCGATTAGTTCACATGAGTTATTATTTCTTTAACGCACACCTCTTATCACAAACACAGAATTAATTAAACTCTAAATTCGCTAGTTCAGTGAAAGCTATTTTATTTTCACTTTTTGTTTGTGCAAACGCAGTCTAAACTATCTGAAACAGTGTGTGAATAGCTACTGAGCGCTCAGCTCCACCCCTCCAACCAAGTGACCGAGCCGCGCACATTGACAGCAGTCAAACTTCACTGCCGCGTACGCGCGTCGTCATGGAACTAAAGCAAAGCAAAACTTCACGAGAATTGAGTTGTGCTTTTACCTTTGCGCTCCCACTGACTATCCATGAACTGTGTTCCTAATTAACGAGTGTAGACAAACATAGACGCAATAAAGTGCACTAGATGTCCGCGTTTTGATCTTTTATACCGAGATGATGGATTTAACGCAGAGGAATGCGCAAGGAGAGTTCCAGATCAGTCGGTCAACTGTAAGTCCTCTAATAAACAGCTGATGCAGAGAAGTTACAGTAATGTATTTGAATTCCCAAGCTTGCTGTTTGTGCATTGTTGTTGAGTAATTTGCAACACGTTTAAAAAGTTGAATCATGTTACGTGTATTAACAAAATAGTGAAGCTACATTATTTGTTATTAGCTGTAATATAATAAACTATATATAATATGCAATTAACAGTAATCTGGATGTTCTACATTTATAACCGGCTATTTTTGACAGATGTTAAATATATAGGGTCTTTCTGCAACTTGATTTTGTTGTCTTTTATTAAGGTGGAAGGCTGTTCGAGTGGAGAGTCTTCTCTCTCACTTGACCTGAGCCAGAGGAAGAGACTGTCAGCGGAGGAGGAAAGGTGTGCCAGCAGACCCCCACCTGAAGGCGCAGGAGCCGTGAGCCTCTCTGAATCCAACAGGGAAGAGACTAAGCCAGATCTGTGCAAGCAATGTCAGATGACTATAGCTGAACTGAGGAGACAAGCCCTCGCTCTGTCCGACCCTGCTTCCTTTAAGGTCAGTGAGTGAGAAGCATCATTTCAGTGCCTTTGCAAAGCAAACAAACACATCTAAGACAGAGGAGTTTGGTGTATCGTATCACTAACAACGTAATCTTTCAAGGAACTGTTTTGATTCATGCAAGACTACATGACTAAGAATCTTTTGTTCGTTTCAAGAAGCACTTGACTTTCACTTAAACCTCAGAGCTCTGGAAGTTCTCCTTGTTTCATTCTGTCACTCAGCTCTTTTCAAAGCATTGTGAAAGCTTCTCATAAATCAGATGCATTGAAAGCCTCTTAAAGGCCAATTTTGCGTAGAACTCACGATCTGATGAAAAGTTGACACAAATAAGCCCAGTCTTTGTAGTTTTATGACTCCCTTATCAGAAAACCGATATCCTATTCAGGCTCCTATTCACAAAGTTCACCAAGTCATCAAAAGGTTAATCTTTTTACTATACCGCCACAGAGAGCAAATATTTCAATGACCTCTTTTTCAAACTATAGGCTTTGTTGCCCTTTAGAACGATCAGTCATGCACTGAAATCATATTCAGTCTGAAATACCTATAGGCTTGAATAAAATTGTATTCATTGAAATGCTCATTGCTAGATGTTTGCTTTATGGTCAAAACAGAGATGAAACCTCATCAAGCTTTGAGTGGGATGGTTGGAGGGAGATGTGAGAAGCTCAGCTGTGTGGCACAAAGTGTTCCCATGCTTGCCAATGCAGAAAGTAGATGGGCATGATGTACAGAAAGCAATCTGAATGAAAAATTAACTATTAAAGTACCACTACCTTTACTGAAATAGAGTCTTAAACAAAATGGAAATCCATATTGGATTCTTATTAACTTTGAGGTTGCATCTAGTGTAGTTTATGCTTTTTTTTCATTTCTGAATGAAATCGATCTATCGATAGATAGTTAGCACCACCTTAATGCCAGTATTCAAAAGTCTGGCTTACTTGAATCTCACAAAAATTGAAACCGTCCAGATCGCCACCCTTGCGTTTTGTTTTGATGAATGCTGGTAAACTGAAGCTACAAAACCACTTGCCATTGTTTGTTTGGAGTCTATCTGCTCATTCCTAAAGCCAAGAAATGTCTTTTTTTTCTCTCACAACCTTCCGTTTCTAGAGTTTTCAACAGCTTTTCTTACTTTCACACACTGTATTCACACAGTTTGCGCGAGTGCCAGTCTCTGAGAGTTTGTGGACAGGGGAGGGGGCTATTGGAAGTGGCCCATTGTTTTGGGAAACAATGCTTATCTCCCCCCCCTTGTCCGTCGACATTGGGGGAGAAAACAGTCGAGCGGACTCGCTGAGCAGTCTGTGGAGGAAGTGCAGACCCAGTTGACCTTCATCATGCATTCAAAGTGTTCCTGTATACTCCTCACCAAATTCCCACCACAGTTAAATATAGGCTGTCGACTTTTTATTGTTGTCTGACTTGCTGCTTGGGTTAGCCTCAGGTTTTCCCCCTCCCTTCGCTTTCTTTTGTGGTTGTGTTTCAAGAGAGATCTCATGCTTAGGTAGGATTACAAGCCCTCCGGTTTGCTTTGAACCCCCCCCCCCAAGTTCTCTTCTCTCCAGGTTACCTCAGGGAATAAATAGAGGGTTTTTGTGTGGGTGTGCATCGATGTTGCTGGATGCGTATGACCTCGTCCCACCCTACGATGTGTTATTTGGTTAGTGCTTCCAGTGCTTAATATACTCACTCATTCTCATCAGCGGTGGTTATCTGAAATAATCACAATTTGGCTGCCCAGTTTCACTCTCTGGCTGTTTGCCCTGTGTGGTCTGCTCCAGGTGTGGGGGATAAAGCCGTGGGGTCAATCCGGAGAGGTTACACCTCTATCGGCCCCACTGCTGATGGCTTAATGAGACTCTGGAAGCATTGGCCATGGGAGTCCTGCTTTCCCTGGAGTTGGGGAAAGAAAGGATGCTTTGTCCAGCCGGAGATGTGTGGTGGATACCTGACCTGAACTTAGAGACTCAAGCGATGTGGTTCTAGATGAGAAGCTACAGAGGGCTACTGTTTATCGGCTTCTACCAAAGTGTGGGTGGCCTGTAGGCTTAGATAGTTTGAATTTTCATTATTCTTGATTTTCAAATGCAGTTCACACCTGCTTCCCACTCTCATGTTTATTATGAAAATTGCTCTCAATTTGCTGGTAAAGTCTGGGAACCGCAGCACTCAATAAGTTTCAGATATCAGGCTGCCCTAATGACCCAGCTGCACTTCACTGGTTCATACTAGAGCTCATTTATCCTCGGCCAGCTTGTGTTGGCAAGGAGTACTGCCTCTTAGTCAATTATTTTTGTGTAATTGCAGAATTTTTTTTTTTTTTGTGCAATTGAACAGTCCAGTAGGCTCGCATTCGTACAGCCTCTATCTATCTATCTATCTATCTATTCATCCATCCATGAAATAACACAACAGTGTCAGTCTACAAATGGATTCGATGCTGCAAAATTGTCCGATTTCAGCAAATTGAATGAATTTTGTATACTTAAATGGTTAGTTCACCCAAAAATTTAAATTCTGTCATTAATTACTCACCCTCATGTCGTTCCAAACCCATAAGACCTTCGTTCATCTTCGGAACACAAATAAAGATATTTTTGATGATATCAGAGAGCAATCTGACCCTCTTGGGTGGATTTGTGAAATGTGTGGATTACAAATTAAACTTATTTTGATACATATTGTATGTAACATCACAAGTGATGTAATGAATGGATACACTAAAAATCAACCCAGTGCACAAACACAACATATTCATAAATGAAATTCTCACTGAAATGTTCTAAAATCTTAAAATTTGGGCTCCTTCCAGGAAATGCGCGGTCAGCATCTCAGCCTGGCATGTGACAGGCCGTTTCTTTGCAGTCTTCTGCCAAGCACACGCTCGCAGGCGGCAATTAGTCTTTCTTCACGCCCCACAGCTTTTAATGGCTTCACTCTTTTTCACCAGGTTTGCTTTCAGCCCGCGCCATCCTTTGTTTTATTATTTATTACCTATGATTCCCCCGGCTGATATCAGTGAGGAATGGTCTCTTCTCTTTAAACAATAAAGAAGCTCTCTCCTCAGTAGTTCATTCACTTCAATGTCAAGGCACTTAACACCTGAACAATGCCTGAGGATGGAATGCCTGGAAGCTTAACACAGGACAATGGACAAAGACCTCATTGCCTACAATGATTGGCACTTAACTAGTCACAAAGCTCCAGCACATAATCGCAATTTAAAAATGGCCAGCTTTAACCCTAAATCATATGTCCGGCTACTATAATCATTAACCGGTAAGAGTGAACCTGAGATGGCTAATGTCAACTTCTTTCACTCTACTGGCTATCCGCTTCAATTACAAGATCATTCAACAAAATTTAAGGCCATTTGCACCTGGGTTAGAACAATCTAGCGGTTTGGAATATAGCGTTCCCAATCCCATTATTGTGATGAAGGACAACATGGTATATGGTATCACGTTTAATAAGATGAATATGCGCTTGGGGGCGGCCGTTATTTCATCTCCATTGTCCAAAGAGAGGCACTGAAATGGCTGTCATCAATTATAATAGCCACTACAGTTCTAAGGGCCTATAAGCTCTCTGTTGTGACATGTAAGAAGTTTAAAGTCCGTTCACCAGGCAGGTCGAAAACACCTGCATCCCTCTGTCCTTCAAATGCTGGGTGAAACCTTAGACGACGGTTGTAATGAGAATACTTCGCTCTCCTTGGCTGTCAGTCATCTCCCTGAACTCTCTCGTGACCAGACTCCATGGTAAAAAACCATGGGGATCATCTCAAGCAAAGCTAGATGGATTTGCTGTTTGCCGTTTTTATTTCAGACACTTAACCCCTGCAGCCGTGTGTCTATATGTGCATATAAGCAACATTGGGCTATGTGAAAGGTCAGCGTGTTAGGCTGCTATGGGTGGTGGTATGAAATGGATGGACCTTGCTTGATTAGACTACAGTACATTGTCTTGGGCAAAGAAGATGGAGATCGTTCAGAGTGGTGGCCAATTGTTTTATTCAATTGGTAGTTGCATAAGCCACTTAGATGTTATATTGCATGCCAGAGCTCAAAAGAAGAATCATGAAAAATCTCTGAAGTGTAGATAGGCTTGAAAGGACATGACATTTTTGAACTTTTCTATTTTAAAAGTAAAACCTAGAGTTCTACACTCTTAAAAGTAAAAGTTCCAGAAGGGGGGTTCATACATAGCAAATGCCTAAAAGAAACATTCTGGGTTCCTCAAAGAACCTTTCTGGTAACAGTTCTTAAAAGAACATTTCTTCTGAGTATGAAGGTCATGTAAGTAATCTTAAGAACATTTTTTAACCAGTTAGAGAAACATTCATTTTTATGACGGTACCTTCTCCATTTTTTTCTTAGTTTGAAGATAATTTGAGTAATCCGAGGAACTGTAAAGAACCTTTTGTGGATTGAAAATGTTCCATGGATGTTTTTAAAAAAGCCATAGATTCCAACAATTTTTATTTTTAAAAATGTATCCTCTGTTTATTGAGGAAAGTGCTGTCATGCGCAGTTCATAAAAGAACAATTTATTCTTCAAGTTATTTTTAAATAACCAGAGGAACCCTTATAAAGAACCTTTTGTGCACTGGAAAGGATGTTAAGGGTTCTTCGTGAATCCATCAATGCCAAGAATGTTTATTTTAAAGAATGTATACTATCTTTATAGAGAGCAATAAGCCTTACGCTGTTCATACCTCATCTAAATTTTCAGGTTACTTTAAATGTGACTGCATGCCCAACGGCACTGTTCAAATGTTTATTCTGAGGACAATTATTTCCTCACACCCCTACCAGAGAAAAGCTCACAGTTCTCACGAGAAGCGAGGCTGATTGAAGCAGAGTCGAAGGCCTACTGGAAGTCCTGGTTTGACTTGCTTACTCCATTTCTTCACTCTCAACCCTGCAGGGGAGGTTTGCCTTGCACATGCCACAGAAGTCGCTATAAATCACTCAAGTTTTATTGCCTTTAATAGTTTCTCATTCAATTCTGCTCCTGTGCCCTTTTCTTGTACTTTCATATGCTTAGAGTTTGCAAGAAATGCAAAGCTGTTAATCAGAACACAACAACAGGAGAATTGTGACGAAATATGGGGGTGGATGGCACCTGGCAAACATTTTAACGTCAACACACACCAGATTCCTTGAATTGTCTTTTTTTTTAGTTACGTTTCTCTAATGCTGTGACAATTTTTAATGGATTAATGACGTTTAAAGAAAATGAAAAATCCTTTTCCTTGTACCAAGCTCTTAGAAATGTAAATTTTGTATATATATGTTGCTTTCATATGGCTAGAAATTTCAATAAAAGTTAAATTTTTTAATGATTTATATATATATATATATATATAGTTCATTATAATGAAATAAATATAACTAATATTTTTTATATAATATATAATATATAAGTCATAAATGTTAACAATTAATGTTATAAATTAATTAAAAATGTTAACTTATACATGCGTATATATATATATATGTATGGCAGACTTTTTTTTCAATATTAATAAGCAGTCAAGCAGTTTTATTGAAATAAAATATCACATTTAATAAAAAAATGTATTCTATTTAATAAGTTTTTCTTGAATGTAATATCAGGACTGACAACAAATTTTATTCATCATAGAATAGTGGTGGATCCATAGGGTTCCTTGTATAATTTGTATAAAAGTTTATTAGATTCAACGTCACTGAACCTAGTGCAAACAGATTTTTTTTCTCTTCAAATATCTAAAAATACATTATAACAATGCAATTTAAGAAAAATGTACACCCCATCCACAAAGACCCTGACAGCATGAGTTTTTTAACCAGTAGTGTTTTTATTCCAGACGGTGAGTGTGAGTAATATTTAACAGCATGTGCCTGGAAGCTGCTGCCTCGGGTTCACTCACCTTACAGAGGTTCAGATCTCCAAATCTGGAGATGGACGTTTTATGCATGCTGCTCTTGTCTTCCTCTTAACCTCTTAACCTGACCCTGGCCATAGGGAAACCAGAATGTAAACCACAGGAAATGATGGGTTGAGAGAGCCAAGTACTGCATTGCATTATTGATGTTTACTCTGGTGATCCCTGCTATCTGATTCTCAATCAGTGAGTGTTTAAAATCATTGTTTGCTTCCGGGTTGTTTCACTGTTAAGCTGTGTGCTCAGCTGATACGACTATGATGAGCTCTTCCTCAATTATTGTATTCTCACTCTCAGGCTTTTGATGTTAAAGCAAAGCACTTATTTTGCTTTTGTCTATCTTAGGAAATATATTGATGCTTGCTGATATATATGTTGTAAGAAATTCTTGTTATACTTCTTAAATTTGAGACCTATTTACTGTTTTATGTAGATAATTAAGGCATATTGTGTGAAGCTGTCAGATATGGATCTAAAGCATACATGAAGTTCCTCTCTTGTCCTCTAGAGGCACATGGGCTTCTATTTTAAATGCAACCTTGTGCATTTGTTTTACTGATTCAAAATGAACACAAATTACATTTTTTATGTGCAATATTAATATTAATATTAATATTAATATGTGTGCTTGTTGTATCTTAAAACTGAAATACCACTTGGTTTGATGCGTGTATATTTATAGGTGTTTTATAGGTGTTTTATTGTCAAAATAAGTTTGGAACCAAAAAGGCAGAACTAGAAAGAAAGAGAAGTGACTTTTGGCACTGCAGGACAGTGTTTAAATTGTGTCAAAGCTCTTGAAAGTCTCCCCAGTCCCCCATCAGTTTGAACAATGCTGCAGGATATGCAGTGAAAATAATGTCAGAGAATACAAGAGAGTTCACACTGGCCAGTTTATAGCCATCTCCTCTCGTGTTCTGTATTTTATCCCAGGCTGCCAACAGTGAGAGGAAACTTCTCAATGTTGTAGGGTGTGACACAGGAAACAGGCTGAAGAGGGCTTGAGCAGAACGCTGTGTGTGTGTGTATTTGTGTTTGTGTGCGCATAAATGCTAGAGTACATTGGCATATGTTTGTTGTCAGAGTGTTTGGGAATACACACATCTGAATCTTTGAGGAAAAAGAACATCCAGGAATGTTCCAACCAAAGTAATTGCTATTCTCTGTCATTCCTCTCTCTGTCCAGTCCTGCCTGTTATTACACTAAATGTCAGGCCGACTGCGGGCTAACAGATAAGACACAGACATGTGGCATATCGCACTGGCTCTGAATTTCTAGCTTTGAGCACATCTGGCCATCAGCTGATCAGCACAATATTTCTTTGCCTTTGTACTCATAGGTTGAGTAAACTTTCAGCACAGGAAATAGACTTTTGTTATTTAATTCAGTTATTTTCAACTGGTTTTCCTTTAGAATACAGATTTAACATTAGACAAAAAAGTGTTTTCATCCTCTCTAAAGCAAATAATTTACCAGACAACAAAACAGCATGTCTTTGTGTTTTGTAATGTTCAGATGACACTGTGCATAGAATAGAGTACAATCTTTAGTTGTCATCACATGACCACAAAAATTATTTTAAAGTACTTTCACATGATGTCATCATAGAACAGCACTATGAACAAGGACAATTGCCTTCTGTGTTGCCAAGCCTGTGGTTCAACTGCAGAATTGGGCTAATTCTACACTGTTGCTGCAGGGTTCTATGGGTTAAAGTAAATGATACTTCGATCAAGGAGGTTAAAGGATTAGTTAAATCCATAATGAAAATTCTGTTTTTAATTACTCACCCTCATATGGTTCCAAATGATTTTTGTTTTCTTTGCGCAAATAAAGTATTCTCATGGTGTTGCAAAACTGAAGTTGAGCCACTGATGTCACGTGGACTGTTTTACCGATGTATTTACTACGTTTCTGGATCTGGGAACATTTCAGTTGTGTTGCTGTCTATGGAGGGTCAGATGGCTCTCTGATTTCATCAGAAATATCTTAATTTGTGTTCTGAAGATGAACAAAGATCTTACAGGTTTGGAACTACATGAGAGTGAGTAATTAATGACAAAATTTACATTTTGGGGTGAACTAACCATTTGCTTATACCTCAATCCTGATGGCTCACTTCTTGTTAAAACTGTCCTAGAAACTACACATCAACACCTTCATGTTAATTTTAATAACCCCATGCAATTAAAAAACAAACAAACATTGTGTTTCTTTTAGTCCTTTGAGTGAAAAGAGTAAAAATTCCCCTCCCCCAACAAAACGGCCTCTGACTAGCAATAACAAAGAGCTAAAATGAGTCCAAACAAAAGTGATTTGATAAATCTCTAGCTCTGAAGTCATCCATATGCTTGTGTATGACTGAAAGTTGGCGTTTTTTAAAAACTTTTAGCACTTAGCAGATTGACAGTTCAGCCTGCAACTCCTCTCCAGTCCACCAGAGGGAACATTCACCAGAAAGCTACAAAAAGTCACTTAGTTTTTCTACTTTTTTATTTCACTAGAATGAAAATGCACCTCCCTCTAACACACCAAGCTTTGACTAGCTACTGCAAATAGCTAAAATGCTAATAAACCCCTCATGAAGTGATTGCTTATGAAGAACATTGCTACTGCTTTTAGATCCGCCATGACTGGATACCATTTTACAAACCTGAACAACTGTAAACTCTTTTTTGCAACACTGTGGCTTTTCCGGCCTTGACATCAGTGTCTGTCTGCTGGTCAGTGGGTCAACTGTCAGCCCAACCTGTAATTGTATTGTTGGCATTCATATGAGTTTGGGAGGATCCCCTGCGGTGTTTGACTTGGCATGTGTAAGTGTGGTGTGTGTCTTTTGTATGCCCTTATTTATTCTCTAGAACTCATAGTCAGATGTGGGCCCCATAAATCTGTGTATGGAAATGCCAGTCAAAGTTCACACCTAAGTTCATTTCATGCTTCACCGTCTTCCTCTGCGTGTGTGGTGCGGCATGCAAACGTGAGTCTGTGTGTGAGATTTTGCATAAAAATATGCTGCTTTATCATGGAATGATTATCATTTATTCGTTTTGTGTGTTTGAGAGTGTGTGCGCGTTCAGAATTGATTCAGGCTTTTCTATGAAAAGATTTCTCTCAAAGATGGAAGATTTAATCAGCCATCACAGTACAAAATGATTTGTCTCACCTTTGCAGATGTGATTCACCGGGTTAAACAAAAGCCACTGCTTTCACTTCTTTGTCTTTCTGGATATGTATGTGCTTTTGGGAAATTACGTTATTATTTTCAACTATTTTTAATAAGCCAGTGAACTCACTCACCATTTGGAATCGTTCACAGTTTGGGTACCACAGGGTTGTTTGGGAAGATGTGCTGTGATTTATTTTCCTCTCAAGTATTCAAAGTTTCTGATCCGTAAGTGCATTTCAGCTAGTTCTCAGTTTCTGCCATAATAAAAAAGTTGATCACCTAATTTGGCATTTATTAGCATTATATGATAAATTGAGGCATCTCGCAGGGATTCTTCTAATCTCTGTTTTATGGGCTTGTAATTTCATGGCATCTGGTTTCTTCTCACATTTTGCACAGACAGACTTTTATGACAAAGAGCAGATAAGAATCACTTTTCTTGTTGTGGTTACTATCTGTTCTTTTATCTATAGTGAGTTTCTTTTATGTGGTGGACATGTAAAACTTGATCATTTGTAAGACAATTTGTAACATGGTAGAAGATCGCACTTTATTATAATGGCTTATTATGAATAATGACCTAATGTTCTTTGAACTTTGATTAGAGCAGATGACGGTATGAGAAATTAATCACTCGCATGTCTTTGAGTGCTGTCAGATTGCCAGATCTTTGCCTTTATTTTGTTTTTCCCCTTGGAGGCAAGGGTTGGTCAAAGTTCATCTACTGACAAAGAGAATTTCCTAAACCAGTTCCTGTGATTTACACTTAGTTTTTTTCTGACTATTCTGACAAAACCTGTGAGGTATGTTGCTCTAGACCTAAAGATGTAGTCAAGAATATTTAACTTTGACTTTAAACTTGCTTTAAATATCATTTACCATGAAAATAGTTGCAGTCAAGACACTGTTTATGAAGCACTTGTATTACTAGTAGACAGTGGCTAACTTTACATTTTTCATCACAAAACGCTAACCTTAAACCACAAACCACAATTAGGGTGGCATATAACTAAAATAGACACAACATTGACAACTAGCAGAACAAACTAATTCATATAAATAAGAATATAAATAAATACATAAGTATAAAGCATAGGAACAGTCAGCATTTAACTGTACACTATAGCTGCATGATTAATTGTTAAAAGATCGCAATCTCGATTCAAGCACCCACATGATCTTATTTCTAAATGACAATGATTCGTTTGTGTCTGTTAAACCTTTGACAAAGTCATACTGGTATTCAAACCTTTGTTTGCGCTGCCGCCGATACAGAGAGAGCAGTTATCATATAAAACAGCTTCACAAACTGTTTTCAGCCACACAGTAGTCTATTTTTTTTGTCTTGCAATCATTCATATGATCACAGAAGTACTAGGATAAAACTTTATAGTTTGTACATAAACACTGATGTCAATGGTAGCGATCAAAATGTAGCAAATCACCTTTCGATGCTGCTTTGGTCCGTTCACATTGAAACGCAACCCTAGAGTTTTCAAACTAAAACGGGGTCTGCAGCATTTACGAAAGTCTAGAAAACCCTGGAGTAGTGTGAACAACAGGCATAAAGGTTGCAAAAGTTATGCTATAGTTGAGTGTAGAGTTAGAGTGCTATAGTTAAGTTAAAAGTTTTGCCTATGAGTAATTCATTGAATCATTCATTCAATTTTTTTTTTTAAAGAATTAATCAATGTTGTGTCACAGACTGTAGTAATTGTGCTACTATTTATTTATTCTTTTAAATACTTAATTTACATGGACTGTTTGAATAAACTGCTTCACTGTCTGAACGAACTATTTTAAGAGAGCATGTTTGATTATTCATCTAACTTTAAAACAGAGATGCAGCATTTTGCTATGCCAAATTGCTGCTTGTTCGAAAAACTTGTTACATGAAAACTTGGAAGAAATGTCATTTTTATGATGTCAGTGCCATATTAGACCACTGACTGGCCTGTAATTGCCTCTCTCGCTAGTGTTCTGTATAACCCAATCTGTTACCATGGCCTTGCTAATGATGTTGCAACAAAAGCAGCTCTGTGTCAGCCCATCTGTTACCATAGCACCATTTATGATGTCAAAATGCTAGCGTCCTTCTCCTAGCCTGGAGTTACTACAAGCAGGCTTTTATGATGTTAGATTGCAACGTGGTCCTGGAGAGCTTGCGTTTTATCCTTGCAGCGTGTCAGCTATTTTACCTCACACCTCTCTTTATGAGCCCCACTGCAGTCTTTCCCACAGACATCAACCACTCTCCGGTCCTCTGTGTAAAAGATAGTCACTTTTGGACACTTATACAGCGCAGCCGGGAGTTTCACACAGGACTGTGAAGTCGCAGCCTTAAAGCAGTTACAGTTGTGTGCTATCCCTTTGGTCCTTCCATTAAAGGAGGAGTTTAATTATCAGTGACGCAGCTATTAATGTACGCTTGTTATGCTAGTAAAGGGGAGATGGGTGGTGTGGAGCAATCTAGTGTAATACTTTCCCACACTATCTGAGCCAGCAACTGTTGATAGAGTTGTTTGTCTTTCACTCTTTCATGTTCCTTGGAAGTGCGGTTTCTTTTATTAAAGGTGTTTAGAATAGGAGTAGATATTGGCTGTATTTTTTTTTTTATTAAGTGGCTTTTAGAATAATATGTGTTGGCTGTATCTTTAAAAGAGTGTGGAATCTAAGGTTGAGCACGATTCAGAATTGAGCTGAACATGTCTTAAATTTAAATTGAGGCAGCAAAAAGGATCCTTTTCTTAATTAGAAACGCAATGCTTTCAATATTGAGTTGACTTAAAACCTTGACAGCTTGAATGTTTTGAAAAATGCCTTTACAAAGCCTTTAAGTTTAAATATGGACAAAGAAGATGAATCACTCACTGCATCACTGCATAATATCAAGCTAAATTTTGCCTATTGTGCATCTTCATGGAAACTAGTAATTTCTGAGAACCTTGTCTCATATTTAAGGAATTTCTGACATGAAATGAATGCAGCGTAACTTGTTACCCTCAAACATGATTCATGCTGTCATACCTGTGTATTTGAAACTGAATGCCTTTGAAAATACCTTGAGGTCCACTTCCACCATGTTGGTTCACAGATGAGAAGACCACATGAGAAGACCAGTTACTTTCTGATATACACTTTGTTAAAGAAACTTATTAATCATATTCTGTTCAATTTTAACAAACCCCTAACCTTAAAGTGTAAAAAAAAAAAATACGTTTTTGATCCATACAATGAAAGTCATTGAGGTCCATTTGTTTTGGAGTAACTTTCATTGAATGGATATAAACAGTTGAGAAATTCTTCAAAAATGTATCTTGTGTTCTGTATTTCTTTTACTAAGCAGTGTCTGGGAGTAATTAGTAACGGCGTTACATAATTTAATTAGATAATATATGTAACTGTAATCCGTTACAGTCACTGAGGGAAAAAATATGCAAATAAATCACAGTCATGAAAATGTTAATGATTAAAAAAGTGGGTTGCAGCTGAATATTTCTTGCGTTAATATTTAGCAATTCTTATTATAATTTTAAATCTGCATTTAACCATCTCAATGTAAAAAAAGGGGCGAAAGTCAGATTTTGTGGTGGTTGTGGTTTAAGATTAAATTTTATAATCTTAATTCAAGTGATGATGGATTTTGAAAGTCAAATATAATCAGTTACATTACTTTAATAAAGTAATTAAAATATTTACACTACCTATTAGATTTTAAATAGGGTAATTTGCAAACTGTATCCTATTACATTTCCAAGGTTACCTATACCAACACTGTGCTTTTTAACTTTGTCATAATGTCCCTTTCACACCAAAAACATCAACTAATGCATGATACTTGTGTTTATTATAAATGCATTTTACAGTTTTGTCATCTGTTGCTTTGGATACTCAAGCTCTTTAAAGATGTATTATATTTATATAACATCCATATTGAAATTTAAAGGTTCACCAACAATATTGTTCCTCTGTGTCTTTATTATTAAAGCTGAAGTGTGCAATATTGTCATAGAATTAGAAAATCGAAAATAGATTATTAACAAAAAATTGTGTAGTATTCACTCTAGCATCATGGCAGTGTGTATTGTATGGGGATGACTTCTAAAATTGTAAAAAGCTAGTTAAATGAAGCATCAGAAATGCAAATATGCCTGTGGGTAGAAACAGAGAAGTGAATGTGTTTTGTCTGTGTGTTTTTGTGGGGCGTGTGAGAGAGGGTATGTATGAACTGCCGTTCTGCGTGATTCTTAATTAACTCTTGAACAATGGACCAGTGAAGATCAGAGAGCCAAGTGAGGGGCTTGTTGTGTCTCCTCATGAGCAGCTTCCTGAACACATGAAAGGAACACACACTGCCCAAAAAAACACGTGTGGAGAGAGGAGGAACTCCTGTCAACACCAAACTATGGCCTTCAAAGTGAATGACACCCCCCTGCTCCACCTCCCACCCGAACACGCAGACAGCAGAATACATTCATTAGGATGCTTTAAGCACACATACGCGTACATGTATGCATTGTTCTGTTTTTTTTTCTTTTGTTTTGGTGCTCTGTCTGTCTGTCTGGCTTCATTGTCGAGGGTGGGGTTGTCAGGAAAGCAACATTTTAGTTGTCGACACTATTACAATTTCATGATTTTCTATATAAATTAGTTCCTAAGCAAAGATGTATATGACAGTTATTCTTTTTATTTGAAAGTTAAATGTTAAATACATATTTGCAAAAACAGATAACTGTGCTTTTAAGAATAATAAAAAAAGGTAATTTTGATTAGGTAAAAAAACAAAAAACAAACAAAAAAACATGATTAAAAAAAATAAATAAGTTGTCTTCTTCTGAAAAATAAAGTCTTATAGCATATAGCAATAACAAATTTTTTAACACAAATTAATACAATAAAATACACTATATGTTATTGTGAGTGAATGTGAAGTTTCTCTGTGGAACACAATACTTTACTTTGCAATATTTTTCCATCATTTTCTCTGTCATATTTATCTCCATAATATCGTTTTGTAGCTTGTGCTTAGTAAATTTTTAATTAAATTTTATTTGTCTCAGAGAATGATAAAAATCAAATGTGATGGAAGGATAGGTAGATAGATAGATAGATTTTTGTAGGTATGAGAATTTAAACTCAATAATGAGAAATAAAGTTGCTAATTTATTATTTAAATAATGATATCTGACAACTTGTTCTGAATTGAGTTACGACTGCTGATATTGGCAGGTGTTTTGTACATTTTTTTGGGTCATGAAGTTCATGAATATCTACAATCTTTGATTAACAGTCGAAAAGAATTGTTGGGAAATGAATTGAGCATATTGAAGTGATATAAATAACACGTAGGGTGTCCTGCCATGGGTCGCACCCTTCATATCCCTGTTTTCTGAACTGTGGATTCCAGCCAATGCACATCAATAGAGCAATTTCCTATTTGCTCATTTCCTGTTTTGACAGGAAGCAGAGGAAGATGGCTTGTGGATGGCTGGGTAGCGCGGCCAGCTGTCCTCAGGTAGTTGCACGCAGACGTTAAGTGACCGCTTACACCCTGTTAATGAGATTGGCTTGCCGCATGTGTTTAGGAAAGGAAGCTTTTGTGGGGAATGCTGTTAATCATTTCTGAAGCGTTGCCCTTCTTCACAGGACGCTCTTTTTGACCCACACACAATGCAGTGTTTCTTTTGTTTTTCCATCACATTCCATCCATCACTGTAATCCATCTTTCTTTGGGCAGGGAAGTCGTCTCCTCTGTTCACACCTAGCTTCCCTCAGTGGGTGTTGAGTTGAGATGCATTTAAGAACCATATTTCAGCTGACACTAAAGTTCGAATGTAAGTGGCTGGCTGCCCTGTGGAGATAAACACCTGCTGGTTCATACACGGAGGATCACATGACCAGCCTAGTACTCGCTTTGTCTTGATAACTGTTATTTTTGGGTACAGAGCCCCACACATGACATAAGGCAAAAACAAGAAAGAAAAATGAGATATAGGAGTGGAAAGAAATTAAGAGTTTATTTCTAGGACTTAATTAATTAGGTAAATGCTTGCTTGTTCTTGTTGTATATTGTGGCCACAAATTAAGTTATGGAAACAAATTCTTAATTTATAGCCATAATATTTTCCCCTGAATGTCATATGGGAGGCTTTAGATTTGGGCACTTTTGCTTGCGGAATAAATAAAACAATACACAATATATTGGCTACTGTGTTATTATAGTTTACTAAAACTAAATCACAATAGAAAAGGACACAGATTTGTTTAGCTATCCCAGGATAAAATTTATTTTATATAAATTAGTGCTGTCAAACGATTAATCATGATTAATCGGATCCAAAATAAAAGTTTTTGTTTACATAACATATATGTGTGTACTGTGTATATTTATTATGTGTTTATAAATACAAACAGGTACAAACATGTACCTTTTTAAAAGGTACCGCCCCAGTGACAGCTTTTGCACCTTTATTTCTGAGAGTGTATAATATAAGATATAAATATATTAATGTATATTCATGTAAATATTTTCTAAATATTTACTGTATGTGTGTGTATTTATATATACACAATAAATATACACATTACACATACATATATTATGTAAACAAAAACTTTTATTAATCATATATATATGTATAGTCATACAAAATAACAAACAAATAAAAAAAACATGCAATATAGAACTTTTACTAAAATTAAATTAACAACAGAAAATATAAAACTAACACGTAATTTAAAATATCTGTAGTATTTTGATAGTATCGCAATAATACTGAAACCTTTTATGTTTATTAAATAAATTTTGCTGTTTTGGCTGATATTTAAATGAACATGCTATTTTCCTCTAATTTATCTTTGCCTTCATTGAAGTTAATATTTAAAATAATTTAAAAACACTAAATCTATTTCTTGCATCTAATCTCAAGCAAATCTCAAAATGAATATACATTTTTTAAACAAAATTTTATGTCCATTAACTATTCTGAATTCCACCCAACACTGGCAGAAATTTTTTTTTTTTTTTTTTTTCTGGACACTGTTTAGAAGTATTTGTGATTAAGCTTAATCTTAAGAAGACGTCTTTCTCAGATTGCAACCCAGATACATTAACAGGCAGCCAGATTGCCCCGGCACTATTATGCATTGCCTAGCTAATTAGGAAATTCAGTGATTATTAACCTTGGCACTAGACAGCGATCTCCTCATTTCTTTCATTATAGCCTGGAGTTGGTTTACTCTAAATGCTGCTTTTAGTTTTATTGTAGAGAGAAAGCAATTGCACGCTGTCAGCTGCACACAAAAGCCCTCTGTTTTAGATTCTTGGAAAATTTTATGCCTTGATAAACTGTATACAGTACTACCTTTCTTCTTAGCAGTTTGACCTTCTGTTTACTCTGCCTTTTAAAAAGATTTAATGCTGCATTATTTTAGCTCTTCGTTTAGCAGATGATTATTAGTCTATATCCAAACCAGTTTTACTGCAAGGACAATGCATACTTTCTCAAGAGCTTAATTTTTTAAAAGTCCCTTTTGGAGTCTGAAGCGGCAGCCTTTGATTTACTATGAGAAAGTGAGTCTGGCCAGGAAGTTCCTGTTTTGATGCATTTTCAGTTCCTTTGCTATGATTGTTTTGAGATTATGTGCATGTATACATGTGCGTGATTGCTTACTGTAAGTGTTTTGTATTTAGATATGCGATTATGGGTGGGTCGTATGTGTATTGTAAATCATTTCAGTAGCAGTAACTCTGTGTGGTTATTTTGTGAGTGGTGAAGGTGAGGGGTCAAAGGTCAGTGCTCCTGAATGCTTAACTCTTTTGGAGCGGCACTGCACTCCTACCCTGACCTTCAGAAGCTGCACAATTAGCTGACCTTTGACATCTCATCAGCCAGTGAACCCTTCCACACAGAGAACATGCTTACACATCCTTTGCATGCTTACACATGCATTTTGTGCATGTTTGTTTAGAACGAGGTAGACATCTTAATAAGGCTGCTAAGAGTAATGGATTAGAAACTCTGTCACGTCTCTTGTCTAACTTGATTTCGTTTTCTGCATCCAAACTATTACTGTTTGCCTTAATTGTGTGGATTGTATGCCTGTGCTTACATATCTGATAAACTAATATCTGCTACAAAGTAGCCAATTTATACACTTTTGTAGCCTTTTATTTTCCCCCTCTGTGGTTATAATGTTAGTTAAGATCTCTATTAGCAAAATAAATAGTCCATAATTTAGTTTTACATGACTATTTTATAATATGTGTAAACTTTTATTCTTTGTTGCGTATGAAATATTTCAGGCTGCAGTTTATCAAATATGCATTAAAAATAGAGGGAACCACTGTATTTCAATCACAATTCAAAGGTACTTCATATATGCAGTATGAACAGTTTTAATCTGAATTAGTTTGTATCATTAAAAAATTTGAAAAAAATTTGCATAAAACTTATCTGCATTAAATAAAACCAACAGACGTGCTGAATGAAAATGCAGATTCACTCTCTGACAGCAGATGGCACTTGTGGAACAGCAACAATATAGTGTTTTCTTGGTTTCTGCTTTAAACAAAGCAGCACTGTTCCAATAAGCATTACTTTAATATGGAAAAAAAATACACTTTTCTAAAGACAGTCAGTTCTCCTCAGACATACATAAACTCTGAATGTATCGTGATTCGTTTAACATCTAAACCAGTGTAAATAGTCACACATTTGTATTGATTATTATGACATTATTCTTAAAATATTACGACTAAAGCGCTAAAATGTTTTCTTTTCAAATACTGTTATTGTGGAGAAATAATGTTAGTGGACTGGGAAGGAAGCTAGAAATTGTCTAAATAGTGCATATTTTTATGCTATTTTAAATTAACTTTGCACTTCATGTCCTGGATCTATATTCTAAATTCAGACCAGCATAGACACACTGGAACAGGTTTAGGATCACACAAGAAGTGTTCATTGAAACTCCCTCGTCTGGATAAAGAGAGTCCGTGATGTCGCTCAGCACTTCTTTAACCGAGTACATGACTGAATGTGTCAGGCCATTAAAAATAATGTAATGAACGCTCAATGTAATGGGCTCTCATTCATATGCAAATCAGAGTGGATTCAACCCTGGCCTTTTTTGCTCCCTCATTGCACACTGACGCTTGTGACATCACTGTGGAGATATTCTCTGGCTGCTTTCATGTTTTAATTGCCTTGATGGACAGAGGACCAACAGGCGGTATGAATCCATCAGCGTTTTCTGTAAGTGCAGGAGAGATGCATTTATGTAGGTGTAGTGCTTCTAGGCCATGACAAATTGAACATATTTTGAAAAGAGTTCAGGGAGAAAGCTTAAATCAGGATGGAGAGTTCAGTTTTTCTTTTCTGTTTGCATTGTTTTCCTCAAAAAAGACATTTTAGCTATGATGAATGACAGTTATAATATTGGTTCAGAACAAACAACCTAAAGCACCAAGGTAATCTCTTTTTTTCTCCCCCCGTCCCATCCTCTCTGTAATTTTGTCATTTCAGTTCTTCCCATTATAAATCACCTCACTATACTGGGTTACAGAAAGATTTTGCCTTTTCAGTGTTCACGTCAAGGCCGTTTGTAGTCCTCCCCATTGTTACCGTCATACAAGATGTATAAATGCCTATTGTTACCATTTTTGATAAGCAACGATTTCAAAAAAAGGAAAGACGATAAGAATTTTTAGAGTCATTAAGGCGATTCATTTATGTGCTCTTCCTTATGTCTGCTCCAGACGGAGAAGGTTTTGGGAATCCTCTGTCTATCTCTCCGTCTAGCTTTATTCACTGTGTCTAGACGTCTCTATTCACCCAAAGAAACCTGCCAATCTCCCAGAGTCTTGGATGACTGTCTTGATGCGTGTCCAAATATCTGCAGCAAAAAGGCTTATTAAATTATGATGTCTATTGGATTATTTAATTGAGTTTTATTGACACAGATTTAACAGATATGATTATTTATTTTGCTAACCAAGCACACAAATAATAATAAGAAAACCCTATTTATTTGTTAAATGTACAGATTTTATGGTTAGCACTTCAGTATAGGGACCAATTCTCACTATAAACTATTTGCCCATTAGCATGCTTATTATGTTAACATATCACTGTTTATTAGTACTTATAAAGCACATATTCTGCATGACCATATTCTACATCACTAATCCTACCCAATACCTAAATTTAACAACTAACTTACTAACTATTAATAAGCAGCAAATTAGGAGTTTATTGAAGTCGTAATTGATGGTTTGTTAATGGCGAGAATCGAACTTTAGCATAAAGTGTAACCCATCTTATTTTATTGTTGTTTATATTATGTATCAGTGTTGACTAAAATGTTTATCCAAAAATTCCTTGTAAAAAATAAAAATAGATAAATATGGCAGTTGCCAATAATTGCTGTGAATAGCATCACACAGATAATTTGATATTAGATTTAGAGTTGACAATAAATATTTGAGCTCGTAATGAAATCTCAGACTTTGTTGCAAACGAATCTCGTGAAACGTGAGATTTCCGAGTGTTTATTAAAATGATTTTTGAGAAGCTGGAGAATCAAACAGGTATTTCAGTTCACTCTCCATTTAACACGATTTGCTGTCTGGGAGAAACAAATGAGATTCATGATTAACAAGACCTCGTGATTTTTTTCCTTCGAAGTCGGTCAAACCTGGCCTTATACCAATTATTTTGACAGATTGAATTGCATTTTATTATGCTGAAAGGCGATTGTTTTTACCAGTGAAAAATGGTTTGGGTCACTGGTTGCCATCTTTCATCATTGTTTTTGTAAATGATCTGTATATATTACCTGGATTTAAATTGCGTTTTAAAGGACATTTTGACAGTAATTTCACCAGCCCGCAAGTTGCCTCACATTTTTATGCAGCAGAGAAAAAAGAATTTTCATACTTTCACATCTTTTGTCTAACAGATGTCGTTCTGTGAATTATGTAGTAGCCGGAGTCATCTAATCACTTTCCACTCCAAAGTTTACAGACTCTGAGCGGTCTAAGACATCAGTCTCTTGTGTGAATTACTCTGCCTAATTATGCTGATGTGCTGCTTTAGATGTGACTTTGGAGATTGAGTTCCTGGGACGAGTGCTTCAGAGCGAGCAATCTCATCAGTTCCCGTGCTGCTGGTTGCAGACGAGTGGAGCTCATGCAAATTACTGACGCGTGTGTTTGTGTGTTTACCTCTTCCTGTTTGCATTTATCACTAGGTAATTAACTTCTCTTCTTGCCCACACGGACTGGGGTGTGTTAGAGCTAAGAGAGCAGGTCTCTGTTGAAAGCAGATGGCTCTGGGAGGGCTTACAGGAAGTTGAGAGGAGGCTTAGAGCTATGGAAAAGTTCATGAAAGTTGGATAAAAGCTGTGCAGTGTTTGTGGATTGAGGTGCATAGAAGTCAAGTACTTGTGTGCAGAGAAAGTTTGAAAAGCAATTTGTGCACACATGAATCCAGATTAGCTAAACTGATGAAGAATGTGGGTGCAGTTTAGTAATTAGTAATGATGTGCAAAACTACCAGTAGCTGCATTTTCATTACCCTTCAAATTGTGCAGATTGAAAAACTCCCATATATTGCAAAAAACTTTTTATGCTCACATGAGGTGGTTTTTCAGGCAATTCGAAAGAGGAATATATTGCAAAACTGCAATGTAAACAGTTTATTTTTTATTTTTTCGCATTTATGTTACCTTGCGTACGTAAAAATCACTTGATCATTCTTCAATGTATAACCTTATTTATTGTACTGTAACTTAATACACGCATATGTCTCTTCAGGTAAAAATAATGGCTAGTGTAGTGACTGTTATATATGTAAACCTACTAAAATTCCTTGTGAGAGGAAAATTACATTTTAGTCAGAGACGAAACAACAATGGAATTTGCACTTTGACTAGTGCTTCTAATAGAGGGTTAGAGGCAACTGAAACTCTATTTTAAAAGAATGGGAAGACATTTTGTGTCGCTAATACCTTCTGGAGAGAAATAGTGCAGATACTGGACCAAGAAGAATCTTTGTAGCACACACTTTTGTCCAGCCATTGTTTTGTCCATGTTATCAAATAAAGTATACTTTGAAAGGCTATACGTTTGGCTGTAGTGTTTTTTTGTCAAAACTGTAGTATTCTTCAGTTTTTGGCTGTGTCATGCCTACTAGTTGTGTTTCCAAGAGATTATGGACATTATTTCAGATTATGATTGATAAATTAGGATTTTTAATCTGGTTGGCTAACGTGTGGCCTGAAGTCAGTCATGTAGAAGCACTACTATCAACCAAAAGTGCAGCGACTTGGCAGCCTTCAGTGATTGAATTGCTGTCAGGTTGAACACACATTGACTCTTCACTGAGAGGCTGCTCTTTCCCAGAGTGCTCACTGGTGCCATCCACCTTGATTAGCTTATTAATAGTCAAGAACACCCACAATCCCTTGCAGCAATTACTTTTCCTTCTCTGTTCTTCACCTTTCTGCAGGCAGCTGTACTTCTAAACAAAGTGAAGAATTGATTTATTATTTTTTTATTTCCATAAACTCTGGCTAAATAGATAAATAAATCATCAAGAGCAGTCTGGAGAGTTTCAAGACCGTCTCAGCAAATCAACTATTTTAATTAGCTGCGGGAAATAACCACTGAGCATGTATAAATATGCATGCGCAGAAGTCTCCAGTGCAACGTAAGGTGTTGTTAGTTTAACTGAGTTTAACTGCTGTATTTGCCCCGGGTCCTGTAAAACTTCAGTTAAATCACATGAAACCACTCTCAGGTCATGCATTAATATGATAAAGAAATTACATTTACCAAAGCATTTTTTGAATGAAATGTGCATTTTGTGATACAGAGTGCAAGATATGAACTACACATTGTAAAAAATAAAGGTTATATATCACAATTTTGAGAAAAAAGTCTGAATTTGTGAGATATAAACTTGCAGTTCTGAGGGGAAAAAAAAAATGTGAATGTGAGATGTTAACTCAAGATTGCGAGAAATAAACTCAGAGTTGTGAGAAATTAAATCAGAACTGTGTAAGAAACTTGCAATTCTAAGAGATACATTTTGACTGTGTAAACATCTGAATTGTGACGTGTTAAATTACAATTGTGAGATTAAATAAGTCACAATTATCTTCCTATTTTATTCTGTGGTGGAAACATGCTTTGAAAGGTTTTGGAAAAGAGCTGAAGTCAAACACGCAGACAAGTGTTTATAGTTTGTCTTGCAGCAGTAAACTGGAATTTAAACTTAAATAAGCTTTGGAAATAGTGGTCTGTGGTTACTGTGGCCTCAGTATTGACTGGTTGCCCATGCAGGATCTGACGAGTCACTGACAGCTGGAGTGATCCACGAGGAGAGAGAATGGGAGGGTGACAGACAGAAAAGAGACAGTATTGAGGGTTATCCAAACAGTTCAGGCGAAAACTGGTTTCTTTTTTAAGCCCCAGTAAGCAGGAAAAGCCATTTAGGTGTCCTAGAGCGATCTATGATGGATAGTGATTGGGACGTACCTGCATTCTTTTTGCACTGACCCTGGAGTTTGGAGAGGTGCATGTCTTTATAAAACAGGAAAAACAAAGGAAATCGATCAGAAAGTATATCTGCAAGGTAAAGTTTGTCTTACTCAGATTATATGTGAATGGATGAACGCTGCTAACAGAAGACATTATGATTGTTTTTAGGAAAGCTTTTATTTTTCCTTGTAAGACTGTCATGATCAAATCCAGATTACTATAAATAAACGAATACGAAAAGCATATGAGAGATTAACTTCAGCAGTAATTATATTTTTTGTTCTCTGTAGATTTAGTACTGATTCTGTGAAAGCAGGCCAGTGTTTAAGAGAGGTCTTAATCTTTCACTGCATAAATATTCATGTATGTCAGATTTAATACATGAAACCTTATTTATATTGATAAACTGATGTGATTTATTTTATTATGTAATTTGGGGAATGTTTTAACCAGAAAACCAGAATTGAGTATGAAGTTCCTGAGTCAGTACAGTTTACTTTTATGTTGACAGCAAACAAACTAACAAATAAATGACATAAATATTATATCAAGTTAAAATTATTGAACTGTACCAGAAAAACTAAAGTGGAGAATTATACATAAACTATGGCACTAAAGCTGTAGAAGAAACTGGGCAATTATAGTTTAGCGTTCACTACACAAAAATATATGACAGCAAAATGCTGTGATTAGCACAATTACATTAAAGTATTCAAAGCCATGTAATAAGTAGTTGTATCATGCGCGTGCAGAAGACGAGAAATAATGCTACTGACAGAGGATATAATCAATCAGACAGTAATGAGAGAGCACCAACTGTGGCCTGTCAAGACAGTCACTCGGCAGACAGACAAACATCTGTGTTTCTAATGACCCTCTGTCTCAGTGTGCGTGATCGTCTTACTGCAGTAAACATGTGTTACTAGGAGCTGAGCTTTGCTGCTTTTCACTGATTTCATTGGTTTTGCTTCAGTGCCTTTTTACAGAGATGTACAGCTTTGTTTGTTAATCAGTCACAATTTAAAATCTATTGCTATTGTTAGGAGATGTTTTTCCCAATTAAATCATAACTGGCTGCTTATTGATAGTAAGTAAGGTAGTTGTTGTAGTAGTTATGTTTAGGGATTGGCTATGGTTAAATGCTACCTGGTCTCATGGCATAAACGTACCTGGGTACACTTTTTAGTGAGACATGAAATATGTACCAATAAGTACATATCACTGCAGTTTCCTAAAGAAATGAACACTAGAGACAGTAAAACGCTGACACCTTTTAGAAGGAACTTGGCGCTGAGTCAGTCAGTTATTTACATTATAATTTTAAAACTAGAAATATTTTTGTCACAAAAACCTGTCGATCTGCTTCAAAGGACATGTGATAACCCCCTGAAGGTGTATAGGTTAGTTTTACGATGCCATAATTGCGAATATATGTGATTAACGGAACTTCAAAATAATGGACACTATTCACCCACATTACCAAGCTTGTAGTCTCAGCCTCAGACGTCACGCCCACGGAGCGCTGGCTAAACGTCTGATGCATATGGTACATTTTTCTGGAAACACTTCAGCAGTCTCGAAGTCGTCATCTGATTGGTTGAATTTGAGCGGATTTCCGGGGGGCGCGAG
>JAUMHE010000069.1:15649130-15664305 GCA_032359235.1 Enteromius mattozi | reverse complement strand
TGAGTTCATTGATGAAAGTCCAGGATTGACAACAGACACAAAACATATAGTAAGTCTGACGCTGGAGTGCCAACCAGGGAGCTGGGCTGGCACTTCCAGCTGATCGTTACAGTCTAATTTATTATATTGGCTCATTTAAACTCTTCACATCACCAAACAACATCCCTGCTGAAAAAAAACAGCATATGCTGGTTAGGTGGGTTTTGAAGCTGGGATGCTGGTTTAAGATGGTCCTTTACTGGTTTATGCTGGCCCTTTGCCAGCATGTAACCAGCATAAATCAGCAAAAGGACCAGCATAAACCAGCTTAGACCAGCATCCCAGCTTCAAAACCTACCTAACCAGCATATGCTGTTTTTTTCAGCAGGGATGCAACTTGAGTATCTACAAAGCCACTGAGCATGAGGAATAAGTAAATAAATTAGTACAGTCTTCACCATTCAGGTAAAGCAATTTATTTCTTAATGTGTAAACTTGGCACCAACCTACTGAACATGCATTTAAAGAGCTCCCATTTAGCCTGTATTATGATTTGTTTTGCATGTGTATACTTACCAAAGACTGCAAAGCTTTGAAGTAAACTTTCATGAGTGGCTAACGGTGCATAAGTTAGTAGTTATTTAACAATTCTTCCTCTTGTAATGCATTTGGGTACCCCTTTATGACAATCATTGTCCCCAGTTCTTCAGTTCTCACTGTGTCCCCCAATTTAAAGTCAATTAGGTACATAAATGCATCAGTTTAATCTCATTGTTTGGAAGATTTGCTTCCTTCTACTGCTGTAGTGGGGCAATAATGATAAAGCATCTCAATAGTTGTAAACAGGGGGATCCCATTCACCTTTCCACCCACATGCTGTGCCAGTGCTAAAGTGGACAGTGGTCTTCTGATGGGTGGGACAAGGAGGTGGGGCTATAATGGGGCTGATGGGATGGTGACATGGGGGATGGTTGACTGCAAGAGGTGAGTGAATGAGAAGAGAGGGCTTGTTGAGAGTTCTAGCACACAGTCACAACAGCACTCAGCTAAGCTGATAACGTCGGCTCCGTAGGCCACCCATCACAGCGAGGATTACAGCGAGAAAGATATCCAGAAACAGAAAGGAGGGGCAGAGAGATGGAGAGATAGAGCAAGTACAAAGAGGAACAGAGGAGAAGAGAAGGAAACAGGCAAATGATCCGTGTGGATGGCTGCTTTTTGAGTGACAGCACTAATTCCTGACAGGGAAAAATTGGGAAAACAGATTAATGCTGAGTGGTCGGGGCCCTGGAGCGGAGCCGGGCCCAGCTGCACAGCTGCGTGACGAGAGCTGGGAGACGGGAGCGCTCCGGCTAAGGCTGATAGTGGCAAACACACCAATGTGCAGTTACTTTAAAAACACTGATGCAATGAGCTGGTAGGCAGTGAGGTGAATCCATGCACATGGTGGGCCGACTCGGACTAATGCCCCACGCCGACACTCGCAGCTGGAAGGAGAGAAAATCATGGAGTATGGAGGAAAATAAGTGGAGTGGCACCATGAAACTGAAGTAAGTCACCATGTTGGAGAAAGTTGTGTTTTGAGATTAAAAGTTTTGGCTTTAGATTATTTACTGAAATTGCTGGTTTACATTGATAAGCTATGGTTCTTTGAGGCCTTCTGGACATCTGAATGTGTTTTTATTATTCTTTTTAATGATTGAGTTGGAGCAGTTTGCAAAGCATGACTCAGGTGTATGGCAGAGAGTTATAATCAATCTGTGTAATATACTTGAAAAGTGATAAAAAACAGTGTTTAAATAAGTGTTTTTTGTCAAAATCTTTGAGTGATGAATCAAATGAACCAATGAATCATTTTTTAACTGGTTTATTGAAACAGTCTGAAAGAATCGATACAAGTTTATGTTTATCAAATGAATCTGGCTTTGCAAATACTTCTGTGTGAGTTTTAAGTGAATCAATGAACCAGTTTATCAAATAAATCTCGCTTGTCCACACGTTTTTAAAGAACTAGTGTACTCTATTTATTTTGTGAACATTCAAGTTTCATTCTCAAACATTTGGTCTTAAATGAACTCCTTGATCGTTGACTTTAGCTGCAGTGGGATCTGTTTTGTTGACAGTTCTGTGTTGAGATGTGCCTTGTTGTTTTACTGTGTATTTACTCTGGCTGAACCTCCAGCTGGTGGTCTCCAGTCCTAATCACGCGGTCAAGCTTGAGTTTGTCTGTGTGTAATGGTTACGGGGCAGCTGAGGCTGGTACTGGAGAGATGGAGGCTGGGAAGGAGGTGGCACTCAGGGCAGAATGTCTAGGTGTGAAGAGCCTGCGGTGGGCCGTGAGATGTTCTGCTGGCTGATTTTGGGTGGTGAGGGTGGATGATGGAGGTGTTGATGGATCTATCGCTCTAGGTCAGCGGCCCCAGGGATCCGCTCAGGCCAAGCCCACTTCCTGTCCTCAGGGGGTTTGCACTGAAATATTAATGTGTCCAAATGGACAGATCCAGAAAAACTCATTTTATACCATTATCCAAGCTTTTTAGTGTATAATTCACATTGTTCCTTCTTAATGTAATTATTTAGTATTTAGGGTTCTGGTAAATTAATCTCACTTCAGAATCAAAGGCGAAAAAAAAAGAAAGTATATTTTGCATTAAGAAAATTACATATTATTTGTGTATTATGACATTATTTTCAGAACAACTAGATGTAAATTCTCCTCACCTTAATACAATGTTCAGTTTCTTCAAGTTTCTAATATAATATAGAAAAAAAAAATCAATCTGAGGAATAGGGAACATTCGGTCCAGTTTACATGAAATGAGAAAGAGAAGGAATTTTTATATTTTGTTGAGAAATGGAGGAGATGTGTTTATGTGTCGTCAAAATAATGTCTCCACATAGGTTTTCATTTTTATTTCGAATTTTTGGGTGAAACTATATGTATTCTTGACATGTGAGTGAAAGTAAAAATAGTAGCTTTCAGTTGTCTTGGTATATAGTAAATATACTGTTAATATGTTATATTTTCAAAACATTAATAACATAAACTAAAAAAATCTTTTCTGAAGGATAATGTGACACTAAAGACTGGAGTAATGATGCTCAGATTATTTTAGCATCACAGAAATAAATTACAAAAGAAAATAGTTATTTTAATTTCTAATAGTATTTCACAATATTACTGTTTTTACTGTATTTGCAATTAAATAAATGGTGAACATAAGAAACCTGATTAAAAACAATAAAATATTATAATGTTTCACATGTATATTTACATGCACTTTACACACAGTTATAGATCATTTTAAAATGTCTAGAACTAAATATCAGTGAAATAGAATATTGCAGTAAAAAAGAAATAGCGGTTGTTATTTATACTGTACACATAGTGTTGATGTAGAGTCAGTAGTCCTGCTTCTTCTGTCTTGTCTTCACCCCACCACACCTTTACAATATGCCACCACTTAAAATCACTCCACTGTAACCTGTGACCACCTCCATTGAATGTCTCCCACCCACTATCCATTATTCCCCACATCTTCCTGCTTTTTACACACCCCCAGGTTGTGTGAATAACCCCCACTTTGTGAGTCTCTCAGTCCAAACAGTTCTCACTGGGGTGATTATCACCTTCGAGAAAACATGAAGAACACTAAAGCTTCTTTGTTTTGTCTGAAAGGAGGCAGACTCACCTTTGAAGCACTTGTGAAACAAATGTACTGTCAGCGGTTTAGCATCACAATGGGTCCTCTCTCATGTGCCACAACCTTGAAGCTTTCTGCATTTGTTCTACGCAAACTCGTTTCTTTTAACTGTATGTCCCCACTCTGTTTAGAAGTGTACTGACAACAATTCATTTACAGAAAATATGTTACTAGATAACTATACTTGTGAAGAGTTTGTTTCCTCATCAAAACATCACCAACTACTTGAACAGCTTTTTGCACATCTGTGTTTCTCTCAGTGAAATGCTCTCACACGATACAACAGCGTTCAAACCTCAGCTGAATGGACATCTGGACTCCATTTACACCTGGTATTGACATCTGTCTCGGAAGATCGGATCACAAGTGGTCAGCCAAGAAAGAGATACACTATGATCAGAAGACTGGGATCCGCATGATATTAAGCAAGGATATATTGCATTGATCAAAAATTACAGTAAAGACACTTATAGTGCAACACAAGATATCAAAATTGTGGCTTTTCTTCAAACTTTCCCAAAAAATATTAAGCAGAACAAGATTATTAATAATCATTAATAATAAGAAAAAATATTACTTGCTCACCAAAATCAGCATATTAGAATGATTTTTAAAGGATCATGTGGCACTGAAGACTGGAGTAATGACTCCCAAAAATTCAGCTTTGCATCACACTAATACGTTACATTATAAAACATGTTGAAAACTAAAATAGCTATTTTATATAGTGACATTTTTATAACAGTATCACTGTTTTTACTGTGTTTTTGGTCAGATAAACACAGCCTTAGTCAGCATAAGAGACTTCTTTCTAAAGCATTATATTCTAAACTTCATCATTTTAAAGTCCTTGTGCAAGTAGGTGACCCTTCAGTGTGGTCCGGGACACAGTTATGCATAATTTAGCATTTCACAATGCGGTATGCATCCTTTGACAGATTAAAAGTTGGTTTGAAGGAACCGATACACTTTACTGAAATAGCCAGGAAGTGTAAAAGGGCTCAAATTAAATTTAAAGTATGGAACAGAGCAGAACAGAAGATACAAAATATGGCATTTTGGGGACAATTATGCAAATTTAGCATAATATAGCAACCACCTAAACCATTTTCCTGAATAAACAAGGACGTATACAGCAAACAGTTGGTGTTTTTCATGCTTACAGTTGGGGGTCTGTGACAGCTCAGGGAAAAGCATGAAAACTGCTGTGTCAGGAAGACTTGCCAGCCCACTTGCAATACGGTCACCACAGGAAGAGCAGCAGGCAGCAGCGAGACCCCTAGACGGCATGGATCTGCTGATTCATGCATATGGACTCAATAGACATGGGGCTGTGGAAGAGCTGATGTTTGCTGCAACACTATAGAGGAAATAAATGCTGTCAAATCAGTCAAATTCCAACTGCCTTATGGCCTAGAGGGTCTCCGTATGTCAGTCAGGGAAAAATTATGCTGTTTGCAGGCCTTTAGGCTATTCAAAGTATTTTTTTTTTAACTGAGATTATAGGTAATCTCTTGTATAGTGAGGGAAAATCCATTCTTGGTGGTTGGAAATGTATGCTAGTACTCATAATACAGGCTGTAGCTGCTCTCAAGCTTCCCACGGTTTGGTAGCGTAACAAGGATTGATTCTTAATTTCTTCAGCTCTGTGCTTCGCAGAGTAAGCAATGCATGACAGACAGGTTACCGTCACCATCTTATTAGTCATCTCAAAGCTTCCACTTCTTGAGAATGCTGATTAAAACAAACCCTAAATAAAAATTGAAACCAATTTCACTAGGGAAAACAGTAAATAAGGAAGAAGAGGGAGCCGGCGGCTCTTCTAAAGAGGTCTCCGGTTTGCCCGGATTTGTGGAATACAGATCAGATCAGGCGAAGTTATTAATTGTGTTACCAGACCGAATGGAATATACATTTAAAGGTTTATTACCTATTGTCTTTTCAAACTGCAGATGTGGTTGAAGTTAAAAATTCCCATGAGGTCATCCAGCCCGAATATCCTCTGTTGTGGCTGGAGAGAACAAAAGCAGCGGCTCACAATCCCATCACGATCCACCCGGTTAAGCTTTGAGCCTGAGCAGGGAAAAAAAAAAACTGAAAACAGCGTTATGTCTAATTAGTGTTCAACCTTCCCCTGATTTCCCAGCCCAATACCACCCAAGTGCACAGTTCATACTTATTCATGTAGCATGTTTTACCGCAACTCAAGCAAAATTCCAGACTACTTAATGAGATCCCTGTTGCTTGTCATTACAAACACACTCTACTGATTATACACATACTACTGATTAAATTCAGAAGTTTTATTGTCAAAGGAGGAATTTCTATAGCCTCTACTGTCGCTTAAGGATATCTATAATACTTGCAGAGTGTGTTAGCATTCATATGAATATCTATAGCAGTCGCCCAGGTGGTGCAGGAAATTGAAATCTGCCATCTTTACTCATGGGTGCTCGGTTTTGCTGCCAGGTTGTTTGCTAAAGCTTTTGCTGCCCTGTAATTGTTAACGCTTTAAGAACAACTGGGTCCGCCTGTGGAATCGAGTTGAGTCTTATCTTTTTTTTTTTTCAAGCCAACCATTCAGTGTTAGCTAATAGCATGTTAGATTAGCTTATACTTGATTCAGCGGATGGATTAAACAACCCAGGCGGATTAAACAACCCAGGCTCATTGGAAATACGTGGCTCTACATACATTTCTGCAACCCTGTAATTATGTACCTTACTGCACGTTTTGCCACAGTTTCAAAGTGAAATGTCCAAAGAGTGGTGCTAAAACATGTTTAATATGTAACCGTGGCACGTTTGTATTAGGTTGGTACAGGTACGTATTGCTGTGTTTTTATAATGCTGCTTGAGGTACATTTTGCGGCTGTTCAGTATTCAAATATCCAGTGAATGTCTTGTTGAAAATATCCCCTACACCCCCAAACCTAAACCTACCCGATAGTGTTAACAAATGCAAAAGTAATTTGCCATGATCTTTTAACTTTCTTATGCTTATTTAGGCTGTTTTGTCAAACTGTTTTATTGGAACCGGTGCTTTTCACTTCCTTTGTGCAACACTGTATTACATGAGCTACCGAGTAAACCTGCTGAATTGGAAAACTCATACATATGAACCTGTATATGTGACGACAACGTTCAGATTTCAAACCGTGCAGGATGTTAAACATGTTTTGTTGTCGTAACATAACATTCTGCATCTAATTGATGTAAATCATACTTTTGTGTGAAAAGGAATAAAAGTTGTGGAGGTTTCAGTGCCTCTAGTGTTCATTTCAACTGGAAACTGCAGCAATTCGTATGTATAGGTACATACTTTCAGTTTTGCAGAAATGTATGAAGAGGCACGTATTTCCAATGAGCCTAGGTTGGGATTAAATGTTCAAAAAGCTGATCTGTAAAAGTCTCTATAAGTGTGTGTTTGTGTTAGTCCATTTTGCTTCACTGAATTTTAATGGTTGTCTGCTAAGGTTTTTTTTTTTTTGTGGCCTACGAGAGTTAAAATTTGATCCGTCTGTTGAATCTTATATTTTGCAAACTAACTTTTCGGTGTTAGCTCATAGCATGGTAGCTGAGACTAAATTTTTGTTGTATTTTTTTTTTTAAGGATTTGTTGTAGTAAAAGTGTAATCACGTTTTTTGGTGTATTGATTACCATTTGTATACCAACTGTTTCACTGCAAATACCATGGTTAAACTGTGGTTAGCAAAAAAAATATAGTAACTGGTTAATTCTTCAAAAGGGTAGCCATACTTTGACTGTTTGCTGTATGTAGCCCATAAAATTGTTCAGGCAAGTGGTCTGTAAAACTAATATCCGTAGCTTAAAGTTTCTCAATTTTAGATCATTGGATAATAATGATTATTTTATAGGATATAAAATTGTTTTCACAGCACATTGAGGCAGGGAAGGTTTGTGGTAAAGAGTGGGGTGGAGTTGAAATGAGAAACAGAGAGAGAGTTTATCTGCTGTTTTTATTTGTTGATAGCTACTCTGCATGCAGATTGTCTGAAATGGAGTGGATTACAGCCTGTAATCAGTTCATGACCCAGCATGTGAGAGAGCCTGTTGCAGAGAGCTGAGAATCCCATTAGCGCTATCTCACTCTCTCTATTTCAGTATTAAGTTGCTAGTACCCAAACCCCGAATTCCTGCAGTAGCACCAGAGGGCGCTCGTAAAAGCTTATGCGTAGGGTGGATATAAATGGACATACTTTGGGTTATTGCTATAACCTATGGGTTTCTTAATGGCATGGTTCTTGGTTTTTGTCCATAGCAAGACTATAAGCTGTGAGAATGCATCACATCAAATGGATTGATAGCATTCCTGCCGTGTAAGAGCACATCTATGCACATTGCAGTGGTAATGATTATATTCCAGTGTGAAGGTCACCATTGAATGTAATAATCTTCTCATACACTGGTGGCTATATGAAGTCATTTGAATGATGTTATTAGTCTTATGAACCCAGTAACTGTAATCTGTCTCATCCTGTATGGTTAGGGGAGCATCCATCTTTCTGTCTATGACAACGTGATCATTAGTCAATAAAGACTATTGACATATGTATTGCATTTTTGGGTGGGTAGTAAATAGCACAGATGGATGTTGATTTCCCTTGGTGCCTTGTGTCTTTACTTACATAATTTTATGGTTGTCAAAGTCAAGCCGTTAACAGTTATTTCAACATAAACATATGTATATGTTTAACATAAATGCATATTTTCAGGTTGACCGTTTCATTCTCTTGTGATTTCTAAAAACTGAACAAAACCCAATTCGAGCTGCAGTACACACAAAATCAGCCAATTTATGGCTTAATTATTTGTAAATCAAACCCAGATGGGACGTTTAACAGCATTAGAATAATTTGCATTCTTTATATGGTAAAATTTAATTATCATGAAAGCACAACAAGCGAAGTATATGCACATTGTAAAACACTAATTCATAAAAATGTTAATGCAAACACCAGTGGGAGACAGCAGAAAAAGCATGTCCATAAAACATGATTTTTGTTTCTCTTGAGTTTTGTGATTGAGTTTCCAGTAATTTATTTTAGTTTTTTTTATTTATTCATATTAATTCTTTATTTTGGATGAGCTTGTGATATCTGGGAATAACAAACCTTGGAATGTGGCGAATGACCAATCAGAATCGAGTATTCCGTGTATTTATTACACGAAGCCGTGTAATAAATATATTTAACTTTTACCTCAACTCCCTCTTGCTTCAATATTACCAAAAACGAGCTTATGACAACCAAAAGGTGACCTTCACCCACCAACCTTCTTTCCAGCACATCTGTTTTTCCTCTGTCCTCTACCCTTTCCCTGGTCACTTTCTTTTCTCTTTCCCCTCTTCATCTCCTACCCTGTTGTTCCAGGCCGTCTCTGATTAATCATGTGCAAATATTCCCAGCAGCCACTGGGGTTGTTTGTTGTGATAGCCTCCGAGTGAAAGAGTGCAAATAAATAAGCGTTAGGTGTCCTCCCTGCCAGACAGTGATTAATGAATGAGTACTGAAGCGAGGTGGAGCGGTAGGATGCTCTTGTTGTCCCCTTTCCCTATCTGCAGGGCTCGGCCACCCTACGTTGAAAAGCTTCTGTTTGTACCTAATGGGCAAAGTGACCGTAATTTGTAACAGTCAGATATACCCAATTAGTTTTATATCTGAAAAGGCTGAAACTTCATAAACACGTAAGCATAGTTCAAGGTCCTGGTCAAGAGCATGCCAAGCGTGTGATCGGACCTAGCGGCGTCAGCTAGTTTCACCGACACCTTCCTAACTCGGGTTGCACTTTTTGTAACGTGTGGAGACAGGATTATCCCGTTCCACGCACTTGTCCTGTAATTAAATTCCTTTTCCTCAACACCCTTTTAGTGAAACCCAATGCTGCGGGTTTCCTACCTGTAGAACAAATCCCAGCGGTGCAGAGGGAAGAGATAGAGAGATGTATCACGGATGAGATGAAAGTAGATGGTAATCTTTGTAAACAGGGAGAGGGAGTGCGCGAGAGAGACGTGAGTTTTGGTTATCTGTCAGCTTGCTGCTGAAATGGAATTGATCTTCCTTAAACGTTAGCTTGCTGTGCTTTTAAACAAACTCTGGGAGAGCAACCAGTCTACACTTCACATGAATAACAAGAGAGCATCTTCAAAAAAATATGACAACCCCATTACTATCTTCGTTTTGTGGCTTTCCAGAGCTTTACCCCAGGGGCTCGGGTTTGAACGCTGCAACTCATTAAATAACAAAAAAACCCTGGCCATATTTATGGCTTCTGTTCTGCCTCCCCACCGTGGCTAAGCCACAACAAGCCAAGCCTGGATTAGCTGCACATCCTGTCTCTTCATAGATGCTATTGAGGGGGTAATTTAGGAACAGCAAAAAGACAACAATGCTTTTCTCGTTTACTCACTCACCACCTCTTGAAAATGCTTTTGCAGCCCTTTTTCGTGCACTGTAAACAGAATCTTGCTCTCTTTTCTTTGCTGTTGGCATTATTGGAGGTGGTAGGCTTGACATTGTGGACATGTTGGTGGTACTTTGAGTTTTACTTTACTGTTTTATGACCTTGCACAGGAAGCAGGAACTGAAACGTTAGCACCTAACTGCTAGCCAAGCATGCTAGTGAATGCACAATAGGCCGCAAACCCACAACAAACACTTAATAAATAGAGAAGTTTGCTATGTAGACATACTAGTCTTGTAGAGCACAAGTTGGACACACTTGACTGTATTCATCGTAGAAACATTTTGACCAAAAGACTAAAGCTTAAATCAAGGCTCTTTAACTGTAGTCCTGGAGGGCCAGAGTCCTGCTGAATTTAAATCTAAAGCTGTGTGTCCAATCCTGCTCCTGAAGGGCCAATATTCTGCAGAGTGTAGCTTCAACCGATTCCAACTTTTATGGAAGTTTCTAGAAAGTCAGAGACCTTGAAAGTGGGGTTGGAGTAAAACTCTGCAGGACATTTTTCCTTGAGGAACAGGTTTGGACACCCCTTCTCTAAAGACTCAGGTTGAACTTCACTCTCATGCACAGTTAAATATGCAAGTCTTTGAAAGTTGGCAGTGAGAGTAGAAGGATGCATCAATTACACATGCTCTACTTCTCCAAACATCAGCAGACTATATTAATGATGAAAATTATGTCATGCAAACTGCTCATGAGCCAGACAGGAATGCAGACAAGGGGTATATTTTCATCTTAAACCAGGGGTGTCTAATACTTTTGGAGGGCCAATGGCCCTAAGAGGTTAGGTCTAATTCATATTAAACAGCACTGAACCAGTTAATAAAGGTCTTCATGATCACTAGGTGTCTAGGAGCTGGAAAGTGGCCCTTCAGGAGCAGGATTGAACACTCCTGTCTTGACCAAGCAACGTGAACAAGCTTATCAAGGTGTTCAAAATGACTTGCAAGTTATAAACAGGTGGGTTAAACTGGGATTGGTTCTAAAGTCTGCATGACACTGGCTGTCCAGGACTGGAGTTGAAGAGCCCTGGCTTAGTCTCCCATCTTGGACAAGCTGAGGTTTAACCATGTGACCAGATGGTCTCATAGTCTGACCAGCTGAAAAGTGCCCATAACCCATCTGGAACCAGCCAACAGTGCAGCCTGACCAAGCTGGGAGACCCAAGAAGATGAACAAACCAGCTTAGGGTTTCCTTCAATACAGTTTGAAAAAACATCTAATGATGCACCTCAGGAAATTAATTTGAGAAAAGCCCAGTGTGCAGAGCTTTCAGAGTGTTTGCAACATATGTTAATGCTTTTAGGAGAAATTTGAACAAGTCAGCCAGTTATTTGGTGTAGAAATTCATGCAATGTAAAAGTTCATGCAATTACTTTGCATAAAATACATAAATGGGTTAACATGCAAAGTCTAAAGAATCACAGCATTTCCCAGTACAGTATTTCTTAGGGATTTTCTTCTCTGGTTTTTCTTTTTAATTAGAACATTTTCCATTTAGATGCAGACCGCTTCATTTATTTAGGTCTGGCTGGGGATTTCCACCCTGGGCTCGCTGAGGGAACGAGACAATCCCTAACTGAGCCTGGCCTGACGCGAGCGATCATTTTTCAGTGTGCTACACTCAGGCTCAAAATGATTTACCTCCATTCAGACAGCCTCTGCCTGGCTCCCAGCCAAAATACAAAGACCAGACTGATCACTCGAGCACTCTCGTTATATACCTTTGAGACCACACTCTTTCTCTCTCACTTTCTAGATGTGTTCTGTCTCTCTTCACTCTCAGGAGGTCCTCACCCTCTTTCTTTTTTAATTTCCATCTCATTTTCTGATTTTTTGGCTCTCTGGTTTTTCACCTCTGTGTCTCGTACTCAACCTCCCCCTCCTTCCTCTCTCCTTCTGTCTCTCCATATATTTCTGTCCTTCGCTCTCAACACATTTAAGTCAATTTTACACTTCTTATTCTCCTTCCACCTTTTGCTTTATCTATACTTTTTAATATGTGTTTTTTATGCATCTTTGAATCTTTTTGGATTGCTATCATGATTATTTTTTATCTTCTTTTACATGTTGGAAATATTAGAAGCAGTTGTTTGGTTATTTATTTATTTAATTTATATTCATGGGCAGCATTTTAGCATGCTCTCTGTTACCACAGATAATAATTTCAATAGTTTTTTTTTTTTTTTAGTTGCTAATATTTAGTATTTAAAACTGTGACCTGGCCAGTTTTTATAACATATATTCTCTCCACAAGGGGGACTAAGAAGCTCTACAATGTATCTGCAATATGCAGTAGCCCATCACTTTACACATCTCAGTGACTTATGGTTATTATGATCTACGCTACATTATGATTAGGCTATATTTTACAGTAGTAGCTCAATGAACAGCCAAAGCTGCCCTGTGGTGATTTCCATATTGACATAATGCTCCAATTTTACAGATATCTCACAGCCTGCTCTCATGTACGGGATAATGTTACTGGGTGACTGACGCCTCAGGTCAGAAGTGCTCCAAGGAAGTGTTTAGTAATGTAGGTTGAGAGCAGCCCCCCTTTTCTCGCAAAAGATTATCTGGACTGTCTATATAATTATTCAAGGTTTAGATTTTTCTTGTTTTACTTTTGTACTTAGTACCTCCTGTAGATTGAGATTTTTGCTTTGCACTTGTGATAAACCCTGTAGCACTACTGTGAGAAAGTGTTACAGAAGGTATAAAGAATGATATTCAAGTGATTGATCATTTCGGTCAGCGTGCAGCTGTAGACCAACAACACTTTCTCACATACCCTTTCTGGATTTCATTCTGTCACAACACCGTTTCTTACTTCTGTGGGAAAGAAACTTAAGACTCCCGGTTTCTGTACAGCCAACTCCATATGTCTTTGGTAAAGAAATCCCGTCTCACATGTCTTATGTTGCATCTTATTATGGCTATGAGAAACTTTTCAACAGTAGCCATTGAGTATTAGGTGAATGTTAACAACTTTATGAGAGAAATAGATTTGTTGATGTAACAGTGGGTTACTGTAGACTACTTTTAATGGGACAGTGCTTCTAAAAACTAACATGCCTTTGTCTTGTGTAACACTTTTGTCTTTTTTGAATGTAATGCAGTGGATATGTTTAGGAGAATGTCCTTGCTGGGTTTGTTTTACAATGTAATTGAGGCCGATAGGAAACTGAGACAACCGTGTTCATCATTCACTTTCATTGTATGGAAAAGAACAGACTGAACATTCTGCTAAACATCTTCCTTTTGCAATAAAGTCATATTCAGTTTGGAATGAACTGTGGGTGTGTTTTTTTAGGAGTCTGACTACTTTAAAACTCAACCCTCTTACTGTAAAGCAAACTGTTGCAATAACTTGATGAATCTTGTTGGATGCTGAAAGCTCTCTCTGTGACGCATGGGTTTCTACTCACAGCCTTTTGACCTAACTACTAAATCTTGTTTCAGGCTAGTGCATTTGGGTGAAAGACTATGACATCATCTTTTGATGCCCATGATATCATAATGCCTTAATCGCAGGAAGAAGTTAAGCCTTGAGTGGCACATTCAATACTTTAGTAAGTAATTAAGGACTTAATGTACCTTTATTGGTATGAAAGACTTGCTACGGCCAGTTCTGCTGGATATCTTTTTTGTTTCCCAGTACTAATCAACATACTTGATACATTTTGACTTTCGTTTCACAGTGTAGATCATCCTAAACTGGAAAATTGATTAAGCTGATGTTGTTTCTCATTGGATGTTCTGATTATCACGGTTCATGCAAAGCATAAACATACTATTAGATTATTTCTACTGATAGTTATGAAAAATAGCATTGATTCCAGAGCATTTTATGCCATACTTTTAGATTTGTTTGCAGTTTTGTAACTCATAGCATCCATAAAAGTACAAAAAACGCATTTGCTTGTTGTAAACAACGTGCTGATCTTACATTGATGGATGCTAGTGGGAAATATGGGTATGGAAACGTTAATAATGTAGTCTGATATCACTCATCGGGATCCATAGTGTCTGCAGCTTTGTTATCCTTTGTCAAGAGAAAGAAAAAAGACCTTGTTACTATAAAAGAAATGTCAAGGATGGTAAATAGGGCCAACGTGGCAATTAGCTACAAAGGCTATCTGGACGAAGAGAAATACAGGCAGAAATCCTTACAACAAGCTAATGGCTCTACAGGCTAATGACTAGTCGGCTTGAGGAATTCCTCTTTCTAATTTGACAAAAGCTGAAAGGCAGAGAAGGCTGCCTGCAAAGATTATTGACAACAAGCCAAATGGTTTGGCTCTCACAACAGTAGATAAGCAAGCCAGGCATGATACGTGCATTGGTTCACACATCCACACACACTCAAAATCCCCTTCCTCAGCCCCCAGCCCTATGCACACACACACACACTCAAATCCATTCTGATTTCAACAAAAGCTTACAGCACCTTTTATATCACTTGACAACCATGTATGCCATTTATTTTAGCCATTTGTACATGGTTTCTGTGCTGTTTGTGGAGGAGAGCTGGAGAAACTTATTGATCTTGTCCTTCACTGATCCTGCCAACATTGGTTAATTCAAATAGAGATCAAAAAACAGTATGAGTTATTTATTTATTTGCCCATTTATCCTTCAGCAATAAAACATGAACTCGCGATGCTTTGAAAGTGGACAATAACGGCTTTTTTGTTTTTAGGGTTAAAACGTGTTTAGGGTTCAGATATATATGGAGATCAGCTATTATTGTATTTTTGTATTTTATATATAAATAAATGTGAATTGAAATTCAATTAAATATTTTATTGCATATATTTATTACAATTTTTTTTTTTTTATAAATAAATAAAAAAACATTTTAAAATACAATGTGGTTAAAGTATTATTGCATGAATTATGTAATTCAGAGGTTTATATATAAATATATATATATATATATATATATATATATATAATATGTTTTTAATGTAAAACTTGTATTTGAGTGGGAACATTTTTATTTTCAG
>JAUMHE010000069.1:15632768-15646815 GCA_032359235.1 Enteromius mattozi | reverse complement strand
ATAACTCTTCCTCCTACATTCGGGAGCTGTTGTGACAGCATGATTACAGAAAACATATATCTTGTGCAATAACTTCATTATTCAAAATGCAATTTCAAATATTATGTGCAATAATAATTATGTGCAATAATTATCTTGTGTGCAATAACAATAATGTAAGTCAAGAGACAACTCTGCACCTTTCTGTATATATATATATTTATTTATATTTTAATTAATTTATATATATATATGTATATATATATATATATATATATATATATATTTTTTTTTTATTTGCAAGATGACTACATTCATTTGAAAAAAAGATATATTTACTCAACCCTCCAAATAGTGAAAAGTGAAAATAAATAAATAAATTTCAATAATATCTGAATGTCCCCAATTAAAAAAATCTACATTGCAGAACAATTCATGGAAAAGAAAAAATATATTTTTCATTTATTTTTTTAAGTAAACACATACGATAGCACACACACACACACACACTTCCCTTCACATAAAACCACCTAAACCACACACATACATATTATGTACAAATAAATAAATACATAAATAAATAAATAAATAAATGAATGAATAAACAATTGAACGAACGAATGAATATCTCCAAAGCAAGGGATATTTATTTATTTATTTATTTACGAGAAAATAATAAAATAAACACACATAAAACAACACACACTCCTCTCCACAGACATACAAAACACCTAAAGCAGTTATATACACACACACATGCATAGACAAACAGACAGGCATGCAGCACATACTAAGCAAATCTGTTTGAAGTCTGGGGTAGAATAAAAAAGAGACCCTTCACACATGAAGAATTCATGCAGTAAGGGGCATGTGTGTGTGTGTGTGTGTAAGGGTGAGTGAGAGAGAGCGAGAGAGCGAGCGACTGAGTGTTCGCAAAGCTCTGATTCCTTTTCTGGCCGTGGGGAGTGAAAAGGGGCTGGACCGTGTAAAGAAAGAGAGAGGGAGGAATCGTACGCGTGTGTTTGAGAGCAGGGCAGCTGCCAGCACTCCTCCGGCAGCTCCACTGCTGGATTCCAGCCCCTCTCCTCTCCGAGACCCAGAAAAAGAGGGACAGATGACAAAAAGGACCGGACCGGGATGCCTGACACAATAAATTGACTAAATGACACAGACTGGTCCAGGGAGACAGAGCGCGTTAACGGCAGAGAGAAGTACTAGTGTGGTTTGGTGCTCGCTGGATGGTGCAAGGAGGAATTAAAACGTGTATGTGAAGAAAAAAAAAAGTTCTGGATATAACTGTAATGACTTTAAACTTCCATCATCTGCAGATGTTTGTGTGCTGAGAATGGGCAGTGATTACCGGAGAAGCACTTGCAGTGACTTTTTAACTAGTTTGTTTCTGGATCACTCTTTTTTGATGGCAAAATGTGGGTATGGACACACAGACAGTATAGTTTTTTTGCTTCCCACCTGCGTCGTTCTGGCTATGAGTTGTGAATACGTTAGATGATGGATTGGAAAGAAGTGTGAGTACTTTTAAAGCTTTTCCTCTGTGTGTGTGTGTTTGTGTGTGGGTTTTGACCCATAGATGTCAGTTGCAACACACCCGTCTTAACGCCAGGAATTCTCGCTCCGTCCTCTGAGCTCACCTGCCAAACTCTACAAAGGCTGCTGTCTGATTGTTTATACGTACTTGGGATATGGATTGCTCCTTGACTGTGGAACATGTCAAAGCTTGTTTGTTTAGCATAGCGTGTGCGTGCTGCAGTGAGTTTGAGCAGGTGGACAAGTAGAAAGTGCAAGCACATGGACGTGCGCTTTATAGCCACTCTCCATTCATGAACTATGCCGGCTTTTTTTTTTCTTTCTCGAGGAGATGGAGAGAATGAAAGAAAGAGGGAGTGAGAGAGCATGTGTGCTTCAACAAGCAATTAATTTCAGCATTAGTGTACAGGTGTGCGTGCTGAGAATGCTTGAGCTGTTGTTGTGGATTCATGAATTGCTTTATTACTGTACAAGCATTTAATATCAAACCTCCCCAACTTATCAGTTGCATTTTTGATTGTATATAGAAGAACACAATATTTATTTTGTTCATGTACTGTATGTATATACATTTACTTTATATATATATATATATATATATATTTTTTTTTTTTTTCTTTCAATAAAAAGACCCTAAAGTAAATGCATTTATTTACTTAGTTAAATAAATAAATAAATAAATAAATAAAGCGATGAATTTTATTTATTTGTTATTGTTTTGAAACTAATTTAATTTCATTCAATTTTGTCCTATTTTCATAATATACGACTTCACATTTCTGGTCAAACTGATTGTATATGTCATCTTGTAGTATTATATGTATATATATATTTTTTTGTTTGTTTGTTTGTTTGTTTGTTTGTTTGTTTGTTTGTTTGTTTGTTTGTTTTGTTTTGTTTTGTTTTACCTAAATACATCTATTTTCTTTTTTATTTTGCCATTCAGTATTCTTTTATTTCTAGTATTTATAGCATTTTTTTTTTTTTTTTTACGTTCTTATAGATAATTTTACAAGAGAAATATATGCATATACCTTCACACACAAAAACTTGTGCCACTGTGCCTGATTCACTATCTCTCTCTGTCTATTGCTTTCTGTTTTTTTCTTGTTCGTTTTTTTTTCTTTAACTCATAATGCTTTCTGAATGCATCGCTCGCACATTTCTTCAATCCCCTTCATCTGTTTGTACACATGCAGGCACACACACGCGCACACACACACACACTTGCATCCTCTTGTGGGCCGCCGGTTCCCCGGGGAGGGGCCGCTCCTGTATTCCTCCTGGATGTTATAATTATTTCATCAGCCAGTGGTGTGTTCTCTGAGTGCGCTCTTGGGCTGACGCGGAGGGGCGAACGGAGCTAGAGAAAAGAGGGGTGGGGCGGAGAAAATGGAGGGAGAGAAAAGAGGCAGGGAGGGGTTGTCACTTCTAGAGGTATGGAGTGATGCAGAGAGGGGTAGAGAGAAAAAAAGGGGTGTAGAGCTGCCAGACATACTGGGGAACACACACATGTTCATCCAAAGAGCTGTGCCTATACTAATGATCAGTGCTTGTGAGTCTCAGAAAAAAAGAGAAAGAAGACAGACATTTATTGTCACAAGCACACTCTATAATGCCCAGCTTTTACTGACTCCCACTTGTTCTCTTCTGCTTTCTCATCTCCTGACTTTCATTTGATTTGATCTTATCACAGGTTATACAAACATTATTAGCACACAATTTTTCCATAATTTTTGAAATTCAAAATCCATCACTTTTGCATTGTAGGAATAATTGACAGCAGCATTTTATGGGCAATCTCTAAACAATAGTTTAACCATGTGACACTTTGATATTAATGTAAATAACGGTTGTAGTATGAATTAATAAAATAAATATTTTATTAAGAAGTAAGAATTTATTTATTTACCAACCAATAAGGTCATGTGGTGCAACATCCATAATGCAGAAACATTGCAGGGGTAAAAAAGCAGGCAATATCTGTGTCGAGGTCAGCCTTAAAAATAGAAAAATTATTTGACATTACTTCGGGCTATTTCAGATTGCAAAATGTCATACATAACAAAACATGGTTATCTTTATAAATTAATAATTAATGATATTTTTAAACAAGTGCTTACCTTTTACTTGATAGTTACACCACATTACTTTTTATAAAGTCAGTGAACGTAAATTCACCTAAAGGTAACATCATGTAGTCACATATTACCTGATATGTTAATATTCTCTTCTTTTTTTAAAAAACAAATTGCTCTCCAAAATGTGTGGAAGGGATAAAAAAGGAAAAGTGGCATGGCAATTACATTACAGATCCAATGTGCTTCTGTAATGTGTGCTTTTAGCATTTAAGTATTGTTCAGAGTGTGATTTTCAGTGTACTTCACTTTTGATTATTGCTGCATTTAGTGTGATCAGTCGGTCATGGTTAAAGACTGCTGCGGACAGCTTTCTTTTAGTTAGTTCTCCACTGTTACACTTCAGCCCAAGAGAACAGCCTTAATGCATCTCTTAATGTGAGCTAAGCCCCAAAATATCACTTGATAGCTTTCGGTTTTTCTTTCTCTCTCACTCCCAATCTTTCATTTTCCCTCACTTATACTCATTTGTTCCTCTCATGCTGTGATTTTACTCATAGGTTCATTCTATCACCAGAACAATTGAAAAGTCTTGTTTCTGTGATGTGGCTTGTTGGGAAGGTAGCTGGTGTTTGGGTAAAGGTCTTGACACCGCCATTGCTACAACTTCATCTGCTGTTTCTGCAGTCCAGTAATGACATCTCACAAAGATTTTTAGATTAATTTCCAGATTGTAACTGGGTCACTGTAAAGCCAGACTTAGCAAACGGCTAATGTTAGGGCTAACTACAGGGCTGACTCCTATTAGACTCAGTTTTACATTTTTAGAGGACATTTTTCAAGGGTTTCTGAGCACAGTGTGCCTATTTAGTTGTGAAATAAAGAGGGGGGAGGCAGCCTGTGGAGAAAGAGTGAGTTGGTCTGTGTTTACTTTGGCAATGCGATAGGGGGCTTTTGACCTTTCAGGTCTGATTTTATTGCATTGAGTTTTAAATGTCAAGCTCTACCATTAAATCAATCAGGAAAAGACCAAAAATGATTTTCGGACACGCACCCCTCTGTCTAAGTGAAAAAGAATATTCTTGATAACACGTAGGGTTCCTTGGAAAATCATTTTTCGCTGTGGTGACAAAGGGATTTGGCTTGATTTGAATAGAACCCCCTTTGACAGTGCAACTTGAATTGAGAGATTTCAGTTGACTGCTTCCATGAACCTTTGTTTTTAATACTAAAAATACCACCCTTCCACACCTTTGTAGCACATATTTTATTTTTATAACTGAAGTCTCCAAAGAACACCAACATGTTATTTTTCATGAGCATTTTCCATTCTTTGTCCGACCCATTAGAATTGAACAAACTATTGTTGCCACTTTATCTTTAAGACTTCTATATGTAAATGTCCTCTGTTATGATTGGATAACCTGAGCCATGAGTCCATTTAGGCATGGACAATATACTACCGGTATATGATTGGCTATGATTTACCAGTAGAAATTTGTCCATTGATAGAGATTTTAGACTGTCGTCACACTCCAAAAAACTTGGTCAAGAAAACATATTGGTTGCATTCGTAAACATTTTAACAATGCAGTTTAAAAACAAGTGATTCTAAGTCATTGGAACGCAATCAGCATTGAAAAAAGAACTAATTTCGCAATATGAACACACTGTCTGAGAGTGCTCATAGATGCAGGAGTATTAAACAGAGTTTTATGTGCCGCTTTATAGACTTTGCACTTTTTAATACACACACTTGTATGTGTCAAAATGCCCGTCTTTACAAGTATCCTCATAGACACAGCAATTAAAGTTTTAAGTGAAAGCAAACAGCTGAGAAAGAAAACGTGTAGCAGTATATTGGATCTAAGCAGCTCCTATAGTGACAGCAGTCTAATATTCCCGCTGTCTGCCATTCATGGTAATCAAACAACAAAAGAATGAAAAATTTCTCACTGTTCTTGACTGAATCTCTTTTTTAACTTTAATGAAAATAAAATATTTTACATACATGCATGTTTTAAGGCAGCTTTAATCACCTTTAATCACAGTTGTGAGTGCGGTGGCCAACGCTAGTCCTCCTCTTGCGTTAATTACACTAAATATTTTTTTATGCATTAAACTGAAAACTTTACTCATTATTATAAGCTTTTAATCTGTTATATTTTTGTCTGTTGTCTCAGGGCTGCTCAGAAACTGAATCTGTCATCCAAACGGAAGAAGCAGCAGCCGCCACTGGTGTACCCCCAGGAGCCCTCCATCTACCCCACTAACTTTAGTGCTGTCCTTCAGTTTTCACCTCCACCTGCTCCACCATGTCTGCTCAGGGCGGGGTCAAAGGCCAAGGAGAACCCTGGCATGGGCAAGGTCAGGCACCTATCACACCACATCAGTGCACTATGACAAACACTTTCCAAACACTTGAACCATTAAGGTTGTCGATTGGGAATTCTCACCATTAGTCTTTTGCAGAATTTTTGCAGTACTCAGTATCCATTATCCTGGCGAACCCAAATAGAAAGTGATGGTTATTTTGCTGATTATGAACAGATTGTGTATTTGGGATCTCGGATTGGGATCGTGGCCAAGAGTAGCAAGTTGTTCACCATCTACACCCCACCCCTCCTCATTGTCCAGAGGGTTTGTCTTTAGCACCGTATTACAGTATATATATAGTGATGGAGAGGATTTGTTCCAGATTAGATGCCACCTGCTCTGAAAGATGATTGTAGAACATCATGCCAGACGCTGTTGCCTGCTGAAATGATTGATAAGTACCCACTGAGAATGGACTCATTACATCCCAGCCTCACTAATGAGCTTCCTCTTCCTACAACTGCAAATACGCATCTGATGCTGCCTGAATGGACTCCAGTTGTTGGCAGCTTTTGGGAGAACTATAAAAAGCTATGGGCATTAGAATAGTGGCCCAGCCGTCTGTAACCATTTTGTTTGCACAATGACCAAATTGTCCAGAAGGATGCAAGACATGTGCTGTAATTCCAGCGGCTGTCACGCTCCAAAAATTGACAAAAAACAACATCAAAGTGGATCTTGTGACTCTTGCACTCTATTCCAAGTCTTAAGAAACCATGCGATAGGTGTGTGTGAGGAACAATCTGAAAATAGCTCCAGTGGAGCTCTGAAATCTCATTCACATGTAATATCCAATATCATTTTGGTGCTATTAGTTCTCACATTTCTCATGACAAGTTATGACATGCAAGTTTGAAGTTGGACCACAAAACAATTAACATTGACTGAGATTAATAAATACATAGAAGTATTGTTTCTAACAATGCAACGTTTACTTCAATGAAACCCCATACAAAGCTAGATGCCTCAAAACTTACAGCGGACAAGTTGTCAGTAGATTATGACACATCAAGATAATTATTGTTCAGATTGCCTCAGAAACTTGTGGGACATAATTTCTAGACCCGAGTTTAGGAGGTGTAAAGCGAGCAGCCACGCTACGCGGATCAAACTCTCCTCACGTATCAAATTGCCAACAAATGTAAAACTCAACGGTTCAACCCAAGCCTACATTTCTGTGGTGTCTGGGTGGCTGGTCCCATTCGGGGGCCAGTCATATATGGAAACCTATTTCCAATGTCACGGCCGGCGTAATTCGTTCACCACGTGCACATGTCCATCAGTGTAATCGGCCCCTGTGGAGCGGTGAGGGGGAGTTCACGCCAGGCCGCCGCTGTGGCGCAGGCATGCCGCTTGGCCCCGGGTGCCGTGGAATAGGATCAGCAGTGCAGACATTGTTTCGTAGCACTGGAGCCCGAATGTTGTAATTATATCTCTGCTACAAATCACCCGTGGAATACTGTGGCTTTGTGCAGCTCTGAATGCTGCATTAAGGGCATGAGGTTCTCTTACAGTATGTTTGTTTTGCTTTACTGTATTTGCTGCAAATGGACTTAGCAGTGCACCGTGACGCAACCGTGACAATATGTGGTATTACAGGCAGTTTATTTGTTAATGGCTGGTTTTGTTAGTTTACTCTGTGTGTGGTCAACAGTGAGTTGTTTTTTTTTTTTTCTTAACAGAAAGTTCCATTCCTTTTTCAGAAGTTTGAAAATAAAATCCGTTATTGTTTAAATGGTAGCAGCATTTTTTAATATACAGGGTTAATGATATAATCATTTCTTTCTGGCCTTTTTTTAATACATCAAAAATACAAGTCACATGGACAATGGTTTAAATACACCTCTTCTGTGATTAGCACATTTTAAATTTCTGATTTAAATCCATACTGTTATTTTTTGGGGGGGAAATAACTTATTAATATAACTGTTGTGATACCATATTGAAGAGAAATGGTGGTTTCACCACATGTGTCACGAAAATATGTAATTATTTTTTAATTCATGGTTACAATAAATGACATTTTACATTACATTTTCATGCATAACTTTGGCAGATGCTTTCATCAAAAGATTTTTTTTGGCATGTGTTTTAAACAGTTTAAACTCTTTTTTAAACTCTTTCTTCAATAGCATTTTTTTTCTTTTTGTTCCAGGTCAAAGTAATGATGCGGATCTGTCCTTCACTGGGGATTGTGGATTCATCCGAGTCCCTGTCATTCCTGAAGGTGGACACTCGTAAGAAACAACTGACCCTCTACGATCCCTCACTCAACACACAGCCCACCTCAGTGCATAGACGAGCAGTGCTGCCCGCCCCAAAGATGTTTGCCTTCGACGCTGTTTTTTCCCAAGATGCCTCTCAAGTAAGAGCCGCTGTGAAGATGTTATCATTTTGTTGGCATTTGCTTTTAAGGTTTGAATTGAAAATATTTTGTTAGTGTCAGAAAGACATTTGAGAAGCACACACACACACACACATTCTTTGCAGGGCAAGGGGCTTAATGTAAAAAGGCCTGTTTTGGGACACCACCGTTCTTCAAAGTAAGAGCCCAACAGCTGTTTCTTTAAGTATAGAAAATAGTTTGAATTCCAGACTCGCATATTTAGCAGCTCATTCACAGTTCATTATCTGTCCTCCAAAGCTGCAGTGGCATCCATCTTAAGATAAGTGGCTAACAAATGGATACAAATAGAGAAGAGGAACTTTAAGAGACTGAGAAACTTGAAGATGTTTAAGTGTGAACAATTTAGATATGCCACTTCAAGACTAATAAGGTTGTCACTTGAAGTACTTATGTAAAGAACTATAAGAAAAGTTTCTGCTTCAAAATATGTCACAAGCAAAGATAGACAGGGACATTGTGGCATCTTCTAAAATATCATAGGTCTTAGATAAATCATTTTAAAAGCTCAAAGTATACACCCAAATTCACAACCAATCAAATATACTTCATTTGACAGTATGTCAGTAGAACACAGGTAAATAGAAATTTTCAGCCTTGTCCAAGTTATGACTGATAAAATGTCTTTGTACTCGAGTTGCAAGTGTTTCTTAATTGCCCTCACACAAGTCTTTTGAATATTAACCATGGTTTTACTACAAATAAAACAAACCCAGATATCACACGTATGTCTGCAAGATGTCTGTTAAAGATCTCTTGATCTGGAAAGCATCTGCTGTCTACAAACGTCTGGCAGACGTCTTTCAGATATAAATTTTACATACATTCTAAATCATAAACATCTTAAAGACATCTAATAGACGTCTATTTGACATCAAAAAGGAGATGTTCAATAGACGTATTGCAGATCAGCAAACAACCTAAATAATATGTCTTGCAGATGTAAATGCAGACGTCGAATAGACGTCTCCTAGATGTCTCCTAGATGTATCAGGGAAAGAACCATAGTTAAACCATGATAAACACAAATAAACAATGATAAACACAAATTAACCATGATTTTGCTACACTAACCATAGTTTAACCATGGTATTTGTAGTAAAACTGTTATACAAATGGTCAATACAGCAAAAAACAAAAACAAAAAGCATGGTTAACACACTTTTACCACAATAAAACAGTGGTTATTTTTTTGTGAAGGGCAACATTTGTCAACTCCAGGATATTTGATGTTATTGGAAAATCTGGCTGTATGGCTGTTATTATACTAGTTTTGTTCATCTGAAATTTGTGTACTTGTGAAAACAAGTATGCATTGGGTAAGGCATGCTGTGTGACAATTATAGTAAAAGAATTGTGGTTCAAATATGAAAAGAAATGCTGATTGTCCGTACTCTGACAAAATAGTTCAATCTAATTAAACAGTAACTACATGATATTTGTGTTAGCTATGCTTAATTACATATCATGTTGTTAGCTTAGCTTAACATGCTAACAACAAACACTATTATAGAAACTAGTTGCTGCCTACAGTGTTCCAAATCATTCACTTTTGAGGCTCCATTTCAGTTTGGATGCTACATTTAAATGCAGCTCCATACATGGACAGTGGACAGCAAAGCCATTTACTTTGCTTAGGAAACGAACTGTAATAGAATTTTCAGTTGGAGAACTTGCATGCACAAGACAAGATCTATGGAGCTTATCGATTAGAAGTTCCTTTACTCATGGCCAGCAGAAGGCTTTTAGGTCTCTGTGCTCAGTGCCAGTGAAGTCATGTAACTGTAAATCCTCCAAATCTACTGTGTGTGTGGTTTAGTGGGACTGCAGGGACATATTTCTTAGCAAAGCACTGAGCTGTTGTTCTGTTTTTTTGTAAGAATGTGTGTGTGTTATGATGTATGGGAGGAAATTGCTGCAGTCCCAAATTGTCTCCAGGGACTGGGGCTAGTGGAACAGATTGTAGCGTTATGGCCACACAGTGCAGCCGGTGTAAAACCCCCATGTCTGATGAATCTGTGATGAGGATCTGCCTTGTTGGTGCTTTCTGTGGTTTTCTTTTGCTAGTGGAGAAATCAATGATCACTGAATCAAAAAAAGATTAGGTACTGTCTACCAAAAAGATTTGGTTACATTTCACAGCTCAGCTGAATGTTAAAAAAAACATCAGAACATTGATTATTAAGACTCTGTTGTACACTTATAACTTTTCATAAGTCTAAACATAATAAACATTTTCCTCAGTACAGAATAGTGCTACTTTATTTATATACTGTATTGAGAACTGCAGTAAAATGATCTTGGATGTCTACATGGTTTTTGCTTTTATAGCATGTTTATATATAAATGTTTCTATGTATGTATGTATAAGTATTTTGAACCCCATTGACTTTATTCATATAGTTGACTTGCTATGTGATGCACATGTTAACATATTATAATACCAGGCAAGTTTTGAGTATTCCGTTGTTTTCCACAGGCTGAAGTTTGCTCAGGGACAGTGGCTGAAGTTATTCAATCAGTGGTTAACGGAGCCGATGGGTGTATTTTCTGCTTTGGCCATGTCAAAGTTGGTAAGTTATCCTTAATACTTTGCAGTTAAGTAAATATGTCACCTTCTGACCTGGTTCCACAGTTTGCAAGACACTTTGATGTCTAATATCAAAACCGAAGGTTAAAGAAAAGTGCTTTTGCTTTTCAGGATGGGCATGAGTGGAGTATTTAATTGTATGTGTGTGTGTGTGTCTGTATGAGAGACCAGAGGCTAGAGAGTGTAATTAAAAGCTGACTAATTGACCCTCACAGTAGACTACATCAGAGTTCTGCACTATTGCCAATTATGCTTGTTAGATGTTGCGATGTTTTCCTGCATCATTTACTACATGCGGTCTAAGCATTTAAGCATTATTTATGACTCTTTTAAAGCCAGACTGTCCATATGGAACAGTATTTATCAATAGTTTTCATTTTTTTATTTGTATAAACGATGCCTTAACTTCTCTATTGTGACATATAAAATATTTAAAGGGAAATAAAGCAGGGATTTCCCTGTATCTGAGAAACAATTTCATGGTGAACATAAACACATTCCACATATTAATTATTTACATTTTAACATAACCACTTATTTATTATTTTACCCTTCCATGCAGCCTTGGTTATGTTAACAACAATTTTCATGGTAGAGAAAGTAATTACATTATGATGAAAGGAAAACAAACTTTATTCTTTTATAATAAAGAATAAAATTACACTCCAAACAATATGTGATGCAGTAAGATCCCATTGATAAACAATTTTTCTGTTCACAGTGGATGCAAAAGTGCTGTGTGGCACAATGCGGTCACAGCCAATCATATTTGGTGGATGTATGAAACTTTAGACTGATAGGATTTGTGGGTGGGGCCAACCAGCATGATGCAGCACAAATAGAAACCAAGCTGTTGACAAAATGCCATGTCTTGTGTCATATTCACAATTGACGTAATATTTGTTAAGTACGACTGATTCTCCTGTTGTTGGCTCCATTTTACGATGAAATAAAAAAAAAATGACTTAATGTCTTGCCACACTCCGAAATTCTCTTCCAAAATTTTTGCAATTTAAAAAATAAAGTGCTTCTTCATGCTTACACACTGCCTCCAAAACTTTTGTCCGTCATTTAAAAAAAAAATTGGATCAAGTTTGATTTTGTTTTTGCATCCGTAGCAAGCATTTTGATAGGAAAGGATGATGAATACGAAAAAAACAATGCATACTCAGTATGCAAGGACCTTGAGTTAGCAGTTTAAACCTGTCATCAGATGCTATTAAAGTACTAATTATGTGTTATGATTGGTTGTTTATTATCCAAGGGGGTTATCTCATTAAAACAGTGATAGTAATACCAGGGCTTAAAACCCTTGCTCATTGAGTGCTCATCATCTTCATCACCTTGCCAGAATCAACAGCTTTCTCTCTCTCTGCCTCTCGCCAGGCAAGACATACACCATGATTGGCACGGACAGCTCCATGCAGAGCTTTGGCATTGCGCCCTGTGCCATCTCCTGGCTGTTCAAGCTCATCAACGAGCGCAAGGAGAAGACTGGCACGCGCTTCTCGGTACGGGTGTCAGCCGTGGAAATCTACGGCAAGGACGAGAGCCTGCAGGACCTGCTTTCTGATGTGCCCACAGGAAGTCTGCAGGACGGCCAGTCGCCTGGGGTCTACCTGCGTGAGGATCCCATCTGTGGCACACAGGTCAGGAACACCACATCTAGACATCAAATTTAGCTTATTTTTCCTGATAAAGCCGTTACTGTTACAAAAGGGAGTACGCGAGGCGTGCGAGTTCATATGCACAAATATTTATTAAAGGGCTCACGGTCAAGACAGATATGGTCGATCACCGGCAGTAAACGTTATCAGAGGCATAGACAGGGGCGAGGTCGATAAACAAAGCAATGGGTCGAAATACCGTAAAGCAGAGTCCTTGGGGAAGATGCAGAGGGGAAGTCCAGAAACAGGCGGAGATCGTTAACAGATAATCCAATAGAGCAGCGAAATACAGGAACACGAATGAATTGCAACATGAACAACGAACCGTGATGACATACAAACACTTCCGGGTTTTATACACACAAATCTAGGTCAATGGGCGGCGACAAACAATGAAGTGTCATGACAACAGATGAGTGGGGCGGAGACATAAATGAACACGAGTGACAACACATAGACAGAGCTGAGACAAGAATGACAGTCCAGGATGACAGCATATAACAGAAAGACAAACATATCGAGTCTGATGCTGGGGTGCCAGCCAGAGAGCTGGGCTGGCACATCCAGCTGATCGTAACACTTACGAAGCCAAAATCAATGAATCAATAAGTCAATAAAGGTAGTGTGTATATTTTGTGTTCCATATTATAGTATTTGTATTGTATATAGTGCTGTCAAATGATTCATCGTGATTAACTGCATCCAAAATAAAAGTTTTTGTTTACATAATATTTATTGTTAATATTAATATTTACAGGTGCTGGTCATATAATTAGTTAATTAAAAATCTTCAAAAAGTAGATTCATTTCACTAATTCCATTCAAGAAGTAAAACTTGTATAATATATACATTCATTCCACACAGACTGATATATTTCAAGTGTTTATTTCTGTTAATTTTGATGATTTAACTGACAACTAATGAAAACCCCAAATTTAGTATCTCAGAAAATTAGAATATAATAATTAGACCAATACAAAGAAAGAATTTTTAAAAATCTTGGCCAACTAATAAAAAATGAACATGAAAAGTATGAGCATGTACAGCACTCAATACTTAGATGGGGCTCCTTTTGCCTGAATTACTGCAGCACTGCGGCGTGTAGTTCAAGAGTGTTGTTCAAGAGTGGCTTGACACAAGGAATGCTACAGCTGAAACCCATGTCTTGCAAACGTCTGTGCATAGTGGTTCTTGAAGCACTGACTCCAGCTGCAGTCCACTCTTTGTGAATCTCCCCCACATTTTTGATTGGGTTTTGTTTCACAATTCTCTCCAGAGTGCGGTTATCCCTATTGCTTGTACACTTTTTTCCTACCACTTATTTTCCTTTCCTTCGCCTCTCTATTAATGTGCTTGGACACAGAGCTCTGTGAACAGCCAGCCTCTTTTGCAATGACCTTTTGTGTC
>JAUMHE010000069.1:15614107-15631607 GCA_032359235.1 Enteromius mattozi | reverse complement strand
AGATTCTATTTCTACCAGGTCGGACCTTTAAAAAATTACAGTTGTTGGTTTATGTAGGCAGAATGAAGTCATATTAAATAATATTTTTGCTTTAAATGACATCTGTAAATTTAAATGAAATGAAATGAAATGAAATGTAACAATTTTACAGAGAAATTCTCAAGATTGAGGAATCACCAATAACACAAATGAAGCTACTACGTTAGTTTCCAGAAAAAAACGTAAAAATAAATAAATAAATTATATATATATATATTTGTACAATATCTTCCTCTAAAAATGTGCAGTCGTATATTCATGTCTGTCATAATTTTTTTATATATATATATATATATATATATATATATATAATTCAGAATTTATAACTGGAACTACCCATATTATTTGTTCTGTTCAATATTTATAATTAATGTTATAATTAATTTTAACATATATAATTCACTGGAATATTTATTCTTTTCTTGAATTTCCATTAATAATGTACTCAACAAAAAAAAAGGCACAATATAAAGTTAGTCATACCAATATTTTGGTATGACTAACCAGCTCTAGTCATGTTTCTTTTCATTATTTGTCAGTATAAGCCAGAATAAATCCCACTCTTACACTCACACCTAAAAATCTTCTTCATTTTGTAGCTCCAGAACCAGAGCGAATTAAGGGCTCCCACTGCAGAGAAGGCCGCCCTGTTTCTTGATGCTGCCATTGCAGCTCGTAGCACCAACCGGCAAGACGCAGATGAGGAAGACCGCCGCAACTCCCACATGCTGTTCACCTTACACATCTACCAGTACCGCATGGAGAAGAGTGGCAAGGGTGGAAGTAAGTCTTGTATTTGCACTGTGTCAAATGATACCGCTACGTTGTTGAAGGCTCTGCGTGTGCTAAATCGATTATACTCAGTCTAGTCTAATTCCTTCTCCTCCTCCTCATTTTCCTAGTGAAAGGGAAAATAATTCTCAAGCTTATTAATGTAATAGCTGTGATATTACAGGCCAAATCATGGAGCTACCAGAATCCCTTCAATTTGCCTCTCTCACCATCGTGGTAGGAGGGAAATCAATCATGTCTGCTTTGACCACTTCATTAAACCTTAATGGGAATTTTAACAGATAGTAATAATTCATGAGCAGCTAACAGCTCTAATCATAGTATAGAGGTACCTGTCACTGTGCCATCATGCTGCAAATTTGCATAGGTAAATACAGTGTTGGTCACCATCCCATAACTGTGAAATTGCCATGGAAGCTTCTTTAAATGGCTTTATCAAGCCTGCTGATTTTAACCCACTTGTAGAAAAAGAAAGAAAAAAATGGCATGATATGTTTCAAGGTCTGTTGTTTCTCTGTATCATCGTGTGTAATAACATGTTGGTCAATAGTCAATTCACCCGTCATCCTTCTGTATGACTTTGTGTGAAATAAAACAATTGTAGCTGAACTATGAATTAAAAAGGTCTTTTACTTTCCTTCTTATAGTCATTGATCAGGAAGTACTGTATAGTCATTGCCCTTGCTAGACATAGTTGAGTATATAATCACTGAAACAGTTCCAAATCAGTACGGCATCTAGATCTAATACATGCGATTAACCTTTAGTTTCTCTCAATGGTCTGTTATATCCACAGGGCAAAGATGAGTTGATCACAGAGACTCACTTGTCTATATATTTATAGCATAGTATGAACATAGGTGTTTATCTAGGCCAGCTTGTTCTGTCTTTGAATCATAACGGGCTGGGTAACTTACTCATGAATAAATCACACACAGTCTTGTCAGCCGCAGGTCTTCTCTGGGGATGTTTATTAATATATCTGTTATTTGCCACTCCTCGCTCTGCCCAACATTACCTCAGTGTGGGAGTGTCATCAGTGTGGTATAACCGTACTGGCAGCGTCTCAAAATTTCAGTGTTATCGGTAATGAGTGGAGTTGACAGTGTGTTTGTATCTTCCATTGCAAGGATGGTTAGGCTGGAATTATCTGTACAGAATGAGATATTGCCCTTTTAAGTAATGATCTGTGCTGTGCTCATTTATTTTGCTCGTTCAAGTTTGCTTTGTCTGCAACCGTAATACTTTGGAATTAAACTTCATGATGTAAGTAGTTTTATTTGCAATGAGCTTTGGGAATTAACTAATTGTCATTTACTCTTCTATTTTATTTTTGCTCATTGGCTCTTATTTCTCTAAATATTCATAAACACTATTGTGTCTATTTTGTTATAATTAACATGTATGTGAATTGCTAGATCAAAGCGAAGCTGATGTAAATTTAACTGAAATTATTTTTTTTTGTGGAAGGACAGTATGTTTCCATTGGTTGCAGTGTGGGACACCAGGGATTACATTACTCTTTTTTTCCCCTCTATCAGTGTCTGGCGGTAGAAGCAGATTGCATCTGATTGACCTGGGAAGCTGTGAGAAGGTGCTTTGTAAGAGCAGGGATGGAGGAGGAGGTCTGTGTCTGTCTCTGACTGCTTTAGGAAATGTGATACTGGCTTTGGCCAATGGAGCTAAACATGTTCCATACAGGTAAGAAAATGTAAATCTTTGCCACAAAATAATAAGAAATCAAAAATCAAATAACATTACTAGCATAACCAGAATCAAGCTTGTACCTGTAATCTTTGTGTTGACAGGTTTATTGTTTGACTAATGCACTGTTGTATTTTGCTAAACTTATAGAGCATGCACTTTTTTTTTTAAATGTAAAAAAAAAAAAAATCTTGTTTGGGTAGCATATGCCTTATTTCTCACCATTCTAAAACCTATTCACATTTAGAAGAATTGCAGTATAGACATATGTGTAGCTTTTTGTGATTAATGGCATGGTAGGAATGTATAGTGAACCTTTCGACGGTTCTGCACTTTTAGAGAACAGTTATTGGCCAGGCTTCCTCAGGATTTGAGTAAACAGCTGACTTTCTGCTGACAATCTATCAACCTGTGTTTATGCTGACAATGAAAATTTATTTTTCCAGGGATAGCAAGCTCACCATGTTACTACGAGAATCCTTGGGGAACATCAACTGTAGGACAACCATGATTGCCCACATCTCTGACTCTCCTGCCAATTATGCAGAGTCTCTTACCACCATTCAGCTGGCCTCTCGAATCCATCGTATGAGGAAAAAGAAATCAAAGGTAAATTTTTAACTGACTAGAATTCAGGAGTTCTTAAAATAATTGTATATTGTATTTGGAGGATCCAATTAAATGTAGTTAAAATCCAGTTTTAGACCAAATAAAATCAACTGTCTTGGAATAACGACATAGAAATATGTTTAGTGCATATTAACCTTATCAATTATACTGAGATTGTAATTGAGTATCAAAGATTTTCCGTCATAGAAAGCAAAAAAGTAAATTGATGTACTGCCCTTGATTTAATACTTTAGTGACAATTACAACTATACCAAACCAGTGTTCCAGAGTTTTTTTAAATGATAATTTGTCTTTGTCAAGTATGCATCCAGTTCCTCTGGAGGAGAGAGTTCCTGTGATGAAGGAAGGATCCGTCGACCACCACATTTGCGGCCTTTCCATCCTCGCACTGTGGCCCTTGACCCAGATCTACCATCATTCCTCAGTGATCCTGACTACTCTTCAAGTAGTGAGCAATCATGTGACACTGTAATTTATGTTGGCCCTGGTGGTGCTGCCATCTCTGATCGAGAGCTCAGCGACAACGAAGGACCCCCAGCCTTTGTTCCCATCATCCCCTCTCTTAACCGTAAGCAACGAGGGAAAGAAGGGCCAGTTGACCGTGATCACTTTAAATGTAACACCTTTGCTGAGCTTCAGGAGCGGTTAGAATGTATCGATGGTAGTGAGGAGCCTACAGACTTTGTTGGAGAATCTGGAGGGAATTCTGTAAGCCCTAAAATGGACCGTGACGCAACCAAGCTGAAAGAAGGCTCTGGCTGCATTTCAGTTTCTCCCAAGACTCCTACCAAAGCGCTCTTATCAACACAGGACAGCATATCCAAAAAGTCAATTTCTGTAACCAGTAAACTGCCTGGCAGTCCAAAACACAAATCCAAATTAGAACATTCCAATTTGCAAAGTGCCACATTGGACAAAGATCTCAGAGACATGTCTGAGAGTAGGACAAGTGCAGATGGTGAGAAAGTGCAAATGTCAGATAATGGAACGCTCCTATGCACTCCAGGAAAACAAAGTACACCAACAGTATACCAAAACTCAGAGCCTGTGGTTAGAGAAAAGGTTTTTTTCAGTAAAAAGTTACCCAAGCCTGCTCCCCCACCTCCGCAACAAAAAGACTATGTCAGGGTCAATAGTGAAAGTGAAGAAAAATGCGCCACAAGGATACCACCAATTGGGATGAGTCATCAAAAAAGAGGTGATTCAAATGAGAACTCGTCTGTAAAAATCCATCATCTTAATCCCAGGACTTCAGGGGAAATGAGGTCCAATCTTAGGGAAAGGTGCATGGAGAAAGACATATTAAGGACAACTGTAACCCTTAAACAGCCAGTGGAGCTAAATGGTGAGGATGAGCTAGTATTCACTCTTGTGGAAGAGTTATCAATTGGCAATATTGTGGACAGTGGAAGGCCCTCCAGTATTGTGAGTTTCAATAGTGATTGCTCACTACAGGCCCTTGCCTCGGGATCACGACCAGTAAGCATCATTAGCAGTATCAATGATGAATTTGATGCTTATACATGCAATGTTGGTACCTCAGAGGCAAACATTAAAATGGTAGCACCTTTACAAGAGAAAGCATGCACTTCACTTGGCAGCCGTGGTTCTTCTATCACTTCATGGCTTAGTGAAGTAAGTGTCTGTACTTTGGAGAGTGAAGGTGCCCAAACAGTAGATGTCTTTCTCCCTCAAGGTACTCACACTGGCCCAGACAGCAATTTCTACTTTGATTCTCTTAGGATGTTCCAAAGCAGCCCTCAAAAGGAACTTAAAAACTCATTGAATGATAGTGGCTGTAGCTTCTCAGATTTGGACAGTGACAGTGCTATGTCAGGCAAACTCTCTCTTAGCAAGTGCCCATCCTCTCCAGAGGCCCCACAGCAGTCTGCCAAAAGTTTACCAAAACTGGCAAAGGCAAATACCATTCATTATTCTGATCCTAAGTCTTTTCAAGAATCTCAAGTTGTCCAGTGTAATCTTTCTAGGAAATTAAAACCTACCTCATCCGCAGCCCAGAGTAGCAGTATCAGTGGAAGCAGCTCCAGTAGCAACTGGAGACGTGAGCCACCAAGGCAAAACTGCATACCAGATCCATGGCACCAGGTAGATTGCTCACTGGAGTCTTCTGTAACCTCTAATTCAGGTTCGTCCAGACTGGTTAAAAATGGAATGAGTGGAATTCCTGCAAGAAAAGCAGGCACAAGCAGCAACAGTGTACCTCGATTGCCCAAAACACTAGGGTCAAATCCATCCCAAAGGGTGGTGGACGGATGTGAAAAATCCAGCAACAACAGGAAGATGGAGTCCCCGAGCAAGATGCCACAGCTCAGACGAGGTGCAACAACACTCGGCACAGTTCCAGTCATACATTCATCCATTGATGTCAAGCTTGCTCAAGATATTGGTTCCTCAGGAGGAAGTTTAAAGTTCTCCTCTTTAGGAAAAAGTGGAAAAGCAAGCAAGCAGGAGGAGAGTATGTCAAAACCTGGCAATGTCTCACCACCTCCTCCTCCAGTTCGAAAATCTAGTTTAGATCAAAAGAATCGAATCCTGTTTCCCTCAAGTGCCTTAAAGTCTGCTTATGAGGCAGGAAAGTCTTTAGGACCAAGGGCTACAGGTTTAGAGGATGATATTGATCTTAGCTTTAGAGGAGATTCAAATAGTTTAAGATTATCCAACTTAAAGTCAGAGCATAGTTTGATAAAAGCAACCTCTAGTCTCAAGGCTAGAGGAGCTAGAGGTGATACAGGGCAGCTTTATGGAAGCCAGGTATCTCTAAACAGATGTGACAGTTTGTCATCTCTGGGGTCGAAACCTGCTCTTAGTCGAGAAAACAGTGGTGCTAGTCTCAACAGCAAGTCAAACAAGTCTGTCGTTAGGTTTGGATCACTTGTTGCCACCTCTTCCCCGATTGCTACCTCTCCACCTTCTTGTATAAATCCAGTAACCACTGTAAAAAGTGGGATTGTCAAAGGTAGCCTTAACACAAGACAAATACCTGTTAATGCAAACAAAGCTCGAACATTATCTGCAAGCAGCTCCAAAGCTCTGAGCTCATCCACTAAGTCTCTTGTTGCACCTACACCAAGGAATGCCAACCTACCACCATCAGGAAAGACTGCATTACCTCGGGCAACAGTAGGAGGCAATGGTAAATCCACAAGGGGAACAATAATGGGTACCAAGCAAGCAATGCGGGCAGCAAACAGTCGTGTTAGTGAGTTGGCCTTGGCCAATCCTTCTGGAAAACATGCAAAAGGCTCAGGTGATTCAGACAGTGGCAACGACAGTGGAGTAAACCTCAATGATGACAAGCATACCCCAATGCCCATTCTCCCATCTCCATATAGCAAGATCACGGCCCCCAGAAGACCTCAACGCTACAGCAGTGGCCATGGAAGTGATAACAGTAGTGTCTTAAGTGGAGAGTTGCCTCCTGCCATGGGACGAACTGCACTCTTCTACCACAGTGGAGGAAGCAGTGGATATGAGAGCATGATTCGTGACAGTGAAGCTACTTGTAGTGCTTCTTCAGCCCATGACTCCATGAGTGAGAGTGGGATGTCCTCCTCAGGTCGCACAAGGAGCTCTAAAGCACCCAAGAAGAGGTCTAATGGTGAGTGGCATCTCTTATTGTCTGTGAAGACCTAACATTTTTGATAGTCATATTGCTTTTATAGTTTTTTTAAATATGTCCCTTAAGCATGAGCTTATAAATAACTAGCACAGCTTAGAATTTTCATATACCTCTGTATATTTTTGCTTGCTTGCTATTTCTTTACTTATCCATGAAATGTTTCCATGTCCTAAGTACTTTCCTGTCTCACATATTCCCTTTGTCTCTCCACATGGACCAGGACTCCAGAGGAGGCGTCTCATCCCAGCTCCGTTACCGGACACCTCTTCCCTGGGGAAGTCTGGGACCACGGGTCAGTGGGTGGACCTTCCCCCTATATCCGGGCCACTGAAAGAGCCTTTTGAGATCAAAGTGTATGAAATTGATGACGTGGAGAGGCTTCAGCGGCGAAGACAAGAAAAGACAGATGAGGTAAGAATGGGTTGTCTGTGTATTTTTTTGGAAACTTAGATCCGGTTCAGTGCATTCATATTTAACCTTATCCATACTCATGGGAATGTAAAACATGTTATATATGCTTGCTTATGCATCTTACATTGTAGCAATATGTTATGAATAATACATAGATGAATAATTATGTATAACTATGTTTGCACAGTGCATATCTGAGATGTCAGAGACAAATTGTGTCCATACCTTCCCAAAAATTAGTTTTGATCTGGGTTGAGATAGATTTTCATATATAACAAGCAATATCATTAGCTTAGCAATATGCTTCATGTATTATAATCAAACTCTGGACACCAAGTCAAGGTTTGGCCATTTGCTCCTTATTAAAAAGTATTAAGATAATGTGCAGCATAGGGCATTAACCTGCCAGTAATAGGGAACGAGAAAAACAGTTGTTTCTTTGGACAAGGAAAAGTAGTTACATTTGAAACACTAGCATTGCATTGGACAAGATTTACCTCAAAGCATGTGTCTTGTGTAACATTCGTGACAGTGAAGCTACTTGTAGTGCTTCATATATTTATCCAGACATAGGGATATTATAGTATTGAATAATAGGAGTGCATACATGCACACAGATGCAGTCAAAATTGTTCAACCTTAAGCCTTAAGCCTATGTCAGTGTTTATTTAACCCTGGTCCTGGGTGCCTCCCAACACTGCACATTTTGTATGTCTCCTTTATCTGACACACCCATTTCAGGTCCTGGAGTCTCTACTAGTCTCCCATGACCAGGGTAGAGAAGCACTGGGCTATGTGAAAACCAAAGATTATGAGTGATCTGAAAGCTTTGTCATATTAAGAATGGGCCATGATTGCAATAGAGAGGTGACAGAATCTTTTAAGCACTTATTATTAAAAGTTATAAAGAATAAAAGATTCTGCACCAAATTTGACTTTTGGGGGTTGAATAATTTTGAACATGAATGTTTAGAGCAGGGGTGCCCAACCCTGCTCCTCGCGATCGACTGTCCTGAAAAGTTTAATTCCAACTCCAGGAGTAGGGTTGGACACCTTTGATTTAGAGCCAACCTTGCATTCTTAAATTCACTCAAAAATGCATGAATTAACTTTCTCAAAGAGTTTACTGACACTTTTGTTGAATTACTTCTATTATTAAAAAAACATTTAAAAAATTGACAGCTTGCAGGTCAAGGGGGTTGAATAGTTTTGTTTGCAATTATATGTTGTATATCCCTACTTCTTAGTATAGACATTATTTTCCTTTTTGTTTTAACAGTCAGTTCAGGATGTTTATTAACTGGAATGGATGTAGCTCAATTGTATAAATGAACCAGACTGTAACACAAGGAATCTTGTATTCTTCCATACAATGCCTAGAAAATATCACAGTATTATTATAGTCCTGTGCAGCCTTGCGGCAAATGTCACAGTCAAAAAGTAATTTTAAGGAACCAACATTGTGCCACATTTTTTCTTCAAGTCAATCCAGATAAGCCAAAAATTAGTTGCTTTATGAAACTGTCATTTTAACTGCCATGATTTCAATCTTCTATCCACAGGGCCTGATGTATTTTAACACTAAATTAAGGGTTCTTGAGAAACGGCAGCAGCAAATCAGAGATCTCAGAGCTAAGCATAAGATTCTGAAAGAAGAGCTAGAGGACACAAAGTGTAGATTAATGATGGATCCCAGCAAGTGGATTGGAGAGTGTAAGTATTATATATTTAGTGCTTGTAGTGCTTCTTGTTGACAGAGGTGAAGGTTCATGCCAAATGCTTCCAATCCATTTCTTTGTAATAACTCTGTTCTGCTTTGTTCTGCAGTTGAGGTGGATGAAGATTTGGATCAGGAGTCGCAAGAGTACTTGGAGGCATTGGAGCAGGCTACGGCTGAACTGGAATACTGTGTCAACATATGCAAGTGCCGTGTCATGATGGTCACCTGCTTTGACATCCGAGTAGCATCTGACGTGCAGGAAGGACCGCGAGAAGTGGAGGTTTAAGAACAGAATGTGGTGATCGATGGACAGCGACAAAGAAATTGAGGAAGACAGGACCCTGGATGTCTGAAAGGAAAGATAATGAAATGTAGCAGCCGGCCCGGCGATTCCAAGGAAACCCAAATGGATCAAAGAATGATCTTTATAATAGGATGGCACACTGAATTCTGCATGAAGTAGGAACTTATCTTCCGGATAAGAGAAAACTGTTCTGGTTATATGCAGTGCCTCGTAACAAACATGGAATAGACTTACTCAAATGGAAAGCCAACAGGCTTTTATGTGTTTGACGCATTTCCTTACACAAGAAAAGAGAAGAATCATTCTTACTTACCGAAGAGTTATTCAACCACACCACAAAGTGCCTTTTTCATATGACTGTTTTGTACATTTGTTGTCAATCATTATTTTTTCTACCGGTGCTAGTGCTATGACCAGCATACCCAAGCCGAATCATATTTTTTCTGTTATTTTATTGCATTGTATAGTGTATTTATATGATCATACAGTGTGTGAAATATCATTTTGGGTGCAAAAGGAGAGCAATAAGCTGACTTTCCTTGCTTTGCCTTTGCCTCCTGAACTATCACCTCTGTCAGCATATTAATATTAAACCTTTTGAGCCTTACGTTGTATTTGTATTTGTGTTTTTTCTACTTTTCAAATCAAATATCTGTCTTTTTAAGGGACACGGTATCACTCAGCAATGGACAGTCACATGTGATGCAAGCCAGTTTTCATAAACATGTTTGGTTTGGTTGCCTTGACTCTTCTAAAGGGACTAAAAATGGATAAATATCTGACTTTAAGATGTTTATTTCCCAGAGAATCAAATAGGTGATTTGAATTGGTACTACGTTTGCTTAGCCATGTTGAATGTACGTTAAAACATTTTAATGGAACAATCCCCAAGAATGTAATATCTCAAGCATTGTTATTTCTTATCACATAATTACATGCAAGTCAGTGTCATTGTTATGCTTGCGATGGATGTGTGTTGCTAGAGAGGCGTGATCTATTAAAATGCAGATTGGCCTCTTGTTCTTGTTTACTTTAAATAGACACTTTGGCAAAGGGCATTCATCAGTGTAACCTGACAGGTCTAGCTCGGCCTTTCTCTGTGGACAGAGTGTGTTGCATTTAAAGAGCTGTGGGTGTGATTGAAGAGGGGTGAGGTGACATTTGTGCGGTACAGGAAGGACCCTTTTCCATACCCATTTAGACAACAGCGTCTTAAATATAACCATAAAATATCTAATGAGATTTTAAACACTGTGGCTCATTCAATGACATATTTGATACTATTAACGCATTTTTTTATAGACTAAGGGAACATTGATTCTGTCAATAAAATCTTGACAGTCTATGTACCCCTAACATTACAACTATCCAGTCCATGACGCATTGCAGGTTTTTTAACTCCACTGTGGATGTCTATCCAAGCCTTAGTCCTATGCATCCATGCAGTCGTGGTCTTAAACAAACAACCTCAGTAAATGCAACAGAAAGCATTTAGCACAAATGACTGTCTCATAGGCTAGCCTTTACAGGATATGCTGTATAAACAGTGTTTTTCAGCACTCAATTTGCTGTTTAAAAACTGCTGTAAAAGACCACCTGCTTTTCTCTGATGCCATCACAGAAATCTTTCTGGTGAAATTGATTCAGTGTTTTTAACATGTAGCTGCCAGAATGACTTTCCTGTTACTTGTCTGTCAAAGGCTGTGAATGAACTTTAGATCTCACTCGACATTGATGTTAAGAAACTCAAAACCTTTTCTTGGATTTATTTACCTTGATAAACACACTCTCAGGCCCTTTTTCAAGATGCTGCATGAGATTTGTATTTTTTTCTAGATTTTATTCTTCATCTTTGAATTTTGTAACAATTATGCTGGCATTCACTATACTTTAAGAACACCAAACTGAAACTTTTTTTGAAACGAATGCTGACAATGTATGTTGCATCATGTTTCATATCAAATCAAATTTTCTAACTTTTTTGGTTTTGTAAAGAGTTTTCTGACCCTCTGTATAAATGTATTATATGGCAGCTTGGGATAACACTGTTTCTTGTGAATAAAAATGTCCTTCTTATATGTCTTGGTCTGTCCAATTCTTTCCTACAGATATTTCATGAATATTCATTTCATTATTTAGATGTGTGTTTCAAATAAAAGGGGTTGGTAATAGGCTAATTTCAAGAAACTCTTCAAAACATGCAAATTCTAGGTTGTTGTGGGTTAGCATTAACATTAATAATGAAAAATAAATCTGCAAACATCTGCAATATAAATATGAAAATTAAATGCACAAATGATATATTAATTTATGATATTGTTTACAAATATATAATTGCGGTGTTTTTAGTGAGATCCATTGCTTAGCTGTCAGGTTTGTATTCTCACCACTGATTGGACAAAATTTTGTGACACATTGCAAAACAGCGTGACTGTCACACCAGTGCATATTTCGGTGTCTGAATATATTTAATATAATTGTTATGTCAGCAAAGCATCCTTCAATGTTATGTTTGCAAATAAAGAACAAGTGTTATTTTTCATATTTATATTACTATGAATTTTTTTCAGATATTGCAAATGTCAAGGACAAACATATGGCTAAAACACGATCATAAACTAGGTCAGATTTTGGTATCTGAATAGATTTATAATAACTGTCATCTCAGCAAAGCATCCCTCACTGTTTGTTTGTAAATAAAATAAATTTGTAAACACTTGTGTTATTGAAAATGCCTTTCAAATATGCTAAATGTCAAGGGCAAACATATGGCTAAAACATGATCATAAACTAATTCAGTTTCTAATATATCTGCCAGAAGTTGTTTAGTTCCATTTTTATATCACGAAATAGTAAATATTTTGTCTGTTGAGTATTAATACACACAAAGTTGAAATTTCATCCAATACCATGCTGCTATTTAAACTAGTTTATAAATCAATCATTCTAGTTTAGTTTATCCGTCTTGGTAAACACAGCAAGTACTATATAAAGAATGAAGAGTATGTCAGCAATCCACAGGTGCTGGAGAGAAATATAGAAGGTGATGAGCTGTGTCGGCAAACCAGCACAGCATAGATTCCCACAAAAACACATCCATATGCATTCAACATGGTCCTGTCACCTCGTCATCCTGTTGCGTTGCCACCTGCTCTGATTTTCACACACGAACAGTCTATTTGATTGGGCGTGCACACAAACGCACACACACATGAGCACACATGCACAAACACACACATCTACCTGTCCATGGGGGTGATTACTGTTAAATGCACAGCTCACGTCTTGCAATTTATCAACCTACCAATCTAAGATAACACTTTGGCTTTCTTCTACAAAGAGGTTGTGTATGGTTCAGGTATTTTTCACTGCACACTGAACATCCAAAACACAAAAAAAACATAATTTAAAATAAAAGGCAGGTCTTTAACCAAGCTGCACAGCATGCTAATGCTAGCCGATTACGTTGTACATATGTTGACATCTCCCTGGCCCTATAATTCCCCCAGCCTTTCTGTCTTCATTCCACTGAAAGCCGCAGTAATGATTTGGCTATTGTGTTGCAGCAGCTGGTCACTGTATCGCTAATCAAATATGTAGCCTTTAGCCTAGCTGGCCCTGAGTGCTTTTTGACAGCAGGAAAGAGCGCCAAATCACTTCAATGACAATGATTAAAATGTACACACAATCTATTCTGGGATACTATTTCCTATTTCTGTGTCATTTATTACTGGTATAATCGCCATAACTGGGAATGACAATAGAACTATAGTTTCTGGGCATATTACCAAAGTATTGCTCTGATACTTTAAAGCTTATGTGTTTTAATTGAGTAAACTGGTCTATTTAACCTGTTAAATATATTTAAAGTGATATTTCTTCACCTTGATATCTTTCCAAACCTAAATACTTATATTTAGGAATTATATACATCAGTACTTAAAGTTATCATATGGTTTTAGATGGTTGGGCATATGGAGCATGAAAATGCAAATAAATAGTACGCCATATAAAAAATGAAAACTCATATTGATGTGCAAAAAATGGACTTGTATATATGGCATGCACATGATTTGCTGCATATAATACAAAATTTGTTGGCGTTCATATTATACGCAGTTTTTGCGTACATTTGATACGCATCTACCCCACAAGCCTTATTCTATTGCATAGCATATTACATAGCATATACACTCCAAATATTTTGCGAATCTATACCGCATGTTTTAATTTAGCATATTATTTATATGTACATGAGATCGGGTAGCACAAATCGTTTTTTAAGTGTGTTTTAAGAGCCTCTGAAACCTTCCACCTCCCCCAGTTCCACCTGTCTAGATCCTATCCATTCTGACAGATGTATGTATGATATTTATGCAACATATCTTACATGCTCACTGTAGTCTGTCTATGTATCCATTGACAGTATCAGGTCTATACTTAATTTGCTACAGCAGCAGTATGTGTAGATGTAGTCCAAGATCAAACACATTAATATTGTCATATTCATTTACATGCTAAAAGTGTTCTGAGAGTTTGAAGTCTGTGTGAACTAGAAGTTGTGACCCACTTCATTTCAGTTTTTTAAAATATATTTTATTTTATTGTTTATGTGGCATAGATCATAGAGTACCTGTAAAACAGGAGGATAGAGTTTGTAGATTGTGAAAAAGATATTCCAGATATATATATATATATGATAAATTCCTATCAATCACACTTTTTAATAGTCCACTTTTGACTAACTGTAAGTAACTTTGCATCTACTTGTCAACTAACTAACACTAGATTATTAATAGACTACTAGGTTAAAGTTAGTTTACTAGGTAAAAGGGTTAGGGTTAGTAGAATAAGTGCACGTGTTCTTGAAAAGTTACTTACAGTTAGTAGAATGTATAAAACGAACTACGATAAGCTTATGTTAAATACATTTCTGCGAAATACAGCATGCATTTGTATGCAGCTGGAAATGTTGGGATAAGATGCAAGTCTACAAAGTGACAGCAACTCATGAAAATGCAGAGATATACTGTATATATATATATATGCTGAAAAACTGTGCCTACAAACCTCAACAACAACACACACACACACACAAAGCTATCCTAGTGTGTATGTGAACAAAATATTTCCTTGTTTTTTTATAACATTTCTGGCAGGGTACTAGATGATAGCACCCTCTAGATAGCAGAAATCATATTTGTCACATTCATGCCGTATTTCCTGTAGAGTTTATGTCTATTCATGCTCATGCATTATTAACTTATATAGCCAACTTCTCTGGTGTGTATGTGTCTTAGCACTTCAAACCCTCAAACGCTTCCAGCTCTCACTAAGAGATCTCAGCTTTTAGAAAGGGCCACAGCTCCTGCACTCTAGGCATCAGAAGTGGACCGGTTACCACGGAGACATTCCAGAGCTGCTGTAGGGAGATGTGCTACACTGCTGAGTATATGGTTTCAAAGGGCCATTTTGACCCTGATGCTGAAATGAGAATCTCTGGATGCTCCTGCAGGGGATAGAACGTGATGGCACTGTAATGAGCAGGAGTTCAAGGAAAAGTCAGGAGAAACCGCAGCAGTCCAGAAACAATTCAAGATATATTCATGTGAGTTTGAAGTCTGGAATAAATCAGGAATACATACAGATTAATAAATATTTCTCAAAAACTACATTTTCTTGACATTGTCCTGCAGTGAATTCTCCTGAAACCCTCCACCTCCCCAGCTCCACCTGTCTTTGCTATTTTACTGCTTAGTAGTGCTGTCAAACGATTAATTGCATCCAAAATAAAAGTTTTTGTTTACATAATATATGATTGTCTTGTGTGTATTTTTATTTTGTATATATAAAAGCACACACATACAGAATATATTTATAAAATATTGGACAATATTATTATTCAATAATTACATAAACACAGGTTTGTTTCTAATGCAAAGCTTTTGCATAACTTTAGAAGATTTAGTATACATTACACATTTTGAATGAACCACTATACCAGAATAGATTAGATTTTTTTATTTGTTTATTTATTTACTTTATTTTAAGACTGTTTATTTAAGTTATGAAGTGTCGTCGCCAAACGGGAAACATTACTGGAGCTCCCAGCAATACTGAGTGCACAGACCAAGAGTAAGTGATTGTTAGATTTACTTCCTCTTGTCATTTCTAATGAGTAGAGCCTTCAACACCTTAATGACACAGGGTCTCTCAGTCGGTCACTCCCATAAAAACGCAGAGTTGATTTGTGAGGGAACTGAACCAATCCCTATATTGCTTAGGTAGATCAAGGAAAACATTATCATGCCCCCTATAATTTATTTTGGTTTACACCTGACATGATAGGTTCATGGTTTAATTTAGCCAGAGCAGTATTTACACTTCCAACCTTAAAATTCTCATCCACACCTTGACTTGCTGCTCCATGTTTATTGGTTTAGGTAGATTGAAAAGATTTGTCAGAATAGAGGATCTAAAAGTTATGAAATTTAGTTAAATTGCAGCGTTCTACAACTACTATATGAATTAGTTTAGTTTTGTTTCGTTTTTGGAAACTGTAAAACTTTGTAAAACCATACAAGACATTTTGTTGTAACACTTTGCATGGCACTTACTATAATATGTTTGCTGTACTTACTATAGCAATAACCTTAAATTATACATAATTATAAGTAACTAAATAAAAAAAAAAATCTATATAAAGTTCATGTTATTAATCACGATTACTCAGTACTGTAACAAGTACACCTTAAAATAAATTGTAACAGCTTTTGCTTTCTATGTTTTACAAATATACCACAAAGTCTCACAAATAACATTTATATTTATGAACATTATAGGATATGATACCTTGTCTGTCATTTCCTCTTCCGCATGCAAGCTTAGACTGTTTTTCGGCCTTTGATACTGTGGGATTGTTTGTGCCACCCATTGTCTCTGCAAGTTGGAAAATAGAGAGAATTTATGAGTGCCCTCCAGTCAAGGGGTACAGCAGCAGGACCGGGCTTTGTTAGAGAAGCAGCAAGAGAAGGGATTTACAGCTTTGCAATCAGGCAGAGTTCGTGTTCTAAAGCAGGGGCCTGCTCTTTTAAGAAGAGCAATAAACTCAGCCAAATGCTGCCACTTACTCTAAGTAATTAAAACAAGCTGGTTCAGAAAGAGACCTTAAACTACCAGAGTGTGTGGGTTAGATTTAGTGCCTGCACATGCCTCACCCTGTCTAGGGTTGCTTCAGGGGTGCTGTAACTATTGACAGACCCTAACTAACACACACATCACTGTCCAGCAGGTCAGCCCTGCCCACTGCTTTAAGGTGAGCCTTCCCGTGGGACTATGAATTTGGCGCTGTCATATATGGTGCTGTCTTATGATGGAAAACATGGTTAAATTGGTTATTTTCCAATGCATTCCAATTCAGAAAAAGCTCACAATGGCGAACGTGATTTTGGAAAGTATGTTAATCAAATCAAAGTAGCAGTTGTACTACTAAAATTAAAAATATTGTCATCATCTAATAAATGTCATGTAAAAACACTTTTAAATACACACAAATTTTGTGTTTATATGAAAACTTGTGTGTTTGCATACAGTCACAGCACGCTCAATACCACAAAAGAAGGTGATTTGAGTGATTGTTTTGTATGTCTTTAATGATTTTAAAGTCTGTGTAAAGTTAATTTGAAGTGTGTGTTCTGAGTTTGTCAAACCACAGACACATGTGTTATTAACCAACCAAGCCAAATTTGAATGTAACAAAAAAAACGCGAAATAAATAAAATAAATAATAAATAATAATATCAAAATCTTGAAAAAATAAGCCATACTCTCTGCTCTGAAACGGGCGTACGTGTCCGCTCGTGGTGCTGAAACCATGCCCACTAACGGCAAAGTGTCTCTCTCAACTGTCTTCTTCAAGCAGCTTGCTTTAAATAATGAGACCAAGCTCAGTTGTTTTTGTAAATTATAGCAACCAAGTAACGTGAAAAAGTCATAGTCAAGAAAAAAAACAAAAAAAAAAAACACCATATTTTATAAAATGTATAAAATAATTTCTGCGATTTGATGAAACAAGGTATGTCAAAAACTGAGTCGTATTGGTTCTGACTGTCTGTAGGTATCTGTGACTGGCCAGAGTTTGGCCAGAGGTTTCGTTTCCTGACACTTTTGTTATCTACTAAACGCAAACCGGATGGGATGGCATGTCTCTGCAGGATGCTGTGGTAGCCATGCTGGTTCAGTGTGCCTTCAATTTTGAATA
>JAUMHE010000069.1:15600441-15611245 GCA_032359235.1 Enteromius mattozi | reverse complement strand
GGGCTCGTGGCGCGTGAAGGAGGCGGCGTACTTGCCGCACGGAAATCAGATGGCGCTCTTGCAGCGCGGAGATCAGACGGTGCTCGGGCCGAGCGCTCTCTGAAGGGTGTTCAGGCTTGATGGCTGGCACTACTGACAGTGACTCAGGAACTGGAACCTTGGAAGACTCTTGCAGCGCGGGCTCGGAGAGGCGCTCGTTCAGCGCCGGCTCGGCGAAGCACTCTTGCAGCTTGGCATTCATCGAGCTGGCTGGTTTGATGTGGATCGGGACTGGCACTGTCTCACTCGCCTCCACGATGGTCAATGTGGAACCCCCTGGAACAAAGCCTCGTCCATCAGCTGAGCGAGCGAGCCCGGAGAATCAGTTAGGTTTACCAGCTGGGCCAGATCCTCGTCTAATCCCAGCCAGAATAACCTCCTCAGCGTTTGCTCGCTCCAGGATGACCGATAGCAGGCATCAGCGAATTCCTCGACATACTCCTCAATCTCTCGGCCATTCTGAGTGCAGGTCTGGAGCAGTGCCAAATCCATTTTGTCTTTTTAAATGGTCGGTTATTCTGTCATGCGCTGCGTGTGGCAAAGCACGGAGGCGGATACAAGGTTCTCATGAAATTAATCCTTTTAATAATCCAAGTGGTAAAGACACAGACTGGCAGGGTATCCACACCAACAGACGTAAACTAACATTAATAACCGACAAAAGACAAGACAAACTAAACGGGCTTTTAAACATGAGGAAATAATGAGAAATCAGGACAGGTGAGGAACACAGGTGGATCGGGTAACTAATTATCTAAACAAGAACAGGAACATGACAAAATTAGGAAACACAGGAAATCGTGAAACGAAACCAAAGACAAAGACAAACTAAAAGACAAAAACACAGACATGGGCGTGACAGGTATTTTATGAGGTGGCTAATTTGTATGAATTCGTAAGAACGCATTTCTATGATTTTGTACAATTTGTCTAAAACTCCAGTGATGGGTCAGTTTTGGTGTAGGTCATTCATACAAATTCATACAAATTCGCAACTCGTAAAATACGTATGATTTAGCAAAAATCTTATGAATTTTTATGAGTGAGGTCATACGAATTAGCCACCTCAAAAAGTATGTACGAATTGCAATGAGATCGGACTGGTTTGGAATGGCATAAAGGTGAGTAAATGATGACAGAATTTTTGGGTGAATTGATGCTTTATGAACAAATTGTTCATATTCTAAATTTTAGAACATCAACCATAACAAACATTATGATTTAAGCTACTGGATTTGAATTTGTGTGTTTATGTTGTCATTGACACCCATGAATCCCATATGTTGTGAAACATGTAACCTTCTCACTGCAGTTGTGGAACGACAGCTAGAGCTTTCATCTGCAACATTTCCCTCCTTCAGACCGCACACATGACCGCGCTATCATCAGTGTTTGGAATGCAGTCGATCGCAGCGCTTGAGATTAGAATCAGACAACTGAATTTGGCTTGTTATGCAGAATGCAATGTTTGTAGGTCTGGTCATTTGGGAAATGTCGATTTCAAAGCTTGAGTGTCTTGTGGTGAAAGGAAATAAATTAGTATTAAATTGTTTGCATACAAGGAAAGTAGTTGGTGGGAACAGCCAGCTGTGATGGTAGAATTCAGTGTGTATATGTCTTGCATTTTAATGACTACTGGCATGCTGTTTAAGGCACGTCCTCAGAGCTGTCTGTTTTTTTTCCCCATAGTTTATGTAGGAATATTCTGTTTGGTAATTTCAATTCAATCAGTCGAATGAGTCAAAGTCAAGAACACAGAAGAATTCCTTCTGATTAAGGTGAACAATACAGATTTACTCATATTCTGATGTGGTACAGTATAACATTTTATATTATGTATGCTTATTTATATACATTAAGAATTCTAATTATATAATCAAATTTATATTCAGTACTATCATTCAAAAATGTGACGCTAATAAGACTTGGTTTTTGAAAGCATCTCTTATGCTTAACCAAGACTGCATTTATTTGATCAGAAACACAACAAAACAATACAATTGTGAATTATTATTACAATTTCAAATAACCATTTTCTATTTTATTTAGTACTGTCAAATGGTTAATCGCGATTAAACACATCCAAAATAAATGTTTTTGTTTGCATAATATATGTGTGTGTTCCATGTATATTTATTATGCATATATATATATATATATATATATATATATATACACACACATACAGTACATATTTTGAAAATATTTACATGTATTTACATATAATTTTCATACATTTTATACTATACATAAATATATATTTAATATGTAAACATAACATTTGAAGTGTTGTGTATTCATGCATGTGTGTGTATATTTATATAAACATAATAAATATAAACAGCACACTTACATATATTATGTAAACCAAAACTTTTATTTTGTATGCGATTAATCATTTGACAGAACTAATTTTAATCAATTTCAAATGATTTAATCTTATTTAATACCTGTGATGACAAAGCTAATCATCAGCAGCCATTACTCAAGTCTTCAGTGTCACATGACCCTTCAGAAATCATTCTAATTATAATGAATTTGCTTCTTTAAAAATGTTTATTCCTGTTATCATCATGGTGAGTGTAATTTCATCAAGTACAAGATGTTGCTGGATCAACATTTTTGTTGATCCTGGAACAACATTCCAATCAACCAATCAGAATTGAGGGATAATTTTTCAGGAAATATCTGTTAATAATGCTATGATTCCACACTGATTTTAGGCATACATTTTGGGTGGGGTTAGGTTTAGGGGTAGGGATTGGGATAAGTCTATATTTTTGGACAGTAATGTTGATCCAGGATCAGCAAAAAAAAAATCCCAGCCCAAATAATCAACAATCTAATACCAGAATTTAATGACAGCTAGCCTGAATATCCTTACAAGAAGCTTAGACTCCACTGGGCTTGTGCTACAAACAGATGGACATCTCTAATGAAAAAGACCCTTTTAATTTGCCTGTCCGTGGACGTTTATTCACCTCGTATGGCCACCTCCCCAATAAAGTTTCATTGAGCGGACTGGCCTTGCAGCAGGCTCCCAGCATCTGCCATCTGGTGGGCTGGGGGGCTCAACCATTTCAAAGTGGCACCCTTGTTACTTCCCACTTCAGTGAGCCGGAAAGGGGCTGAGGGAATGAAGCAAGGAGCTGAAGGGGTTCTCTTGTGTCACCTTTCACCATTTTTTGGTGGGTGGGTTATTCTTCATGCATGTTAAACTGCTTTAATTTAATGCTGGCAACAGGAAAATCAACAGGGAGTGAGGGTCGTTTGCCCCCCCATAGCAAAGTAGAACTGATTAATGCTGTTCTTGGTGATCACATAGCCTTCCCTGCTGAGATAACCAGCTTTGCGTCCTGGGGCCATTGTTAAAATGTACTTTTTACCTTTCTAATGTAATTAACCACCAATATTTACCATCAACATGGGATAAACCATAGCACATAAGCTTTAATCCATCTGTCAGGCTTCCGCTTTGAATTAGTCTCTTCACATTTTCAAGATAGAGGACAAAACTAACAAACAATTCAGCTTTAGTCATTAAGAGTGAATTATAACATCATTGCTTTGATGTTTGACTAGACGTCAAGGGAAAATGCTTTAAATGTAGTCTCCATCTCAGCTACAGGTTAACTGTATTTTCCTCCTCTCAGCCTGCTCTCCATTATAGAAACATGATAAGATGAATTGAATTCATGAGTTTTGCTTGTTCTTGGATGGAATGCACAAATTGAGTCTTTTTACGTGTGCTCTTTTGTGCCCTTCTTCTCACTGGAAGGCGTCTATTCCTGATTATGTTTCATTCGCAGGTGGACATTTGATTTGTCTGCGGCTTGATTGCTTCCTCTACCAGAGAATGCACAGAAGGTCATAGCGTAACCTTCTTTGGCAAACAAATTGGCTGCCTGCACATAAAAAGCGAAAGAGGAAAAGGAAAGAATGTGCTTTGAACATATTTAGATGCAGCAGAGTCAACTTTGTGAGAGAAATGTTTGCTTCTGAGAAGAGATTGAACATTAAAGTATTCAGCTACAAATGGAGTAAGGTGAAACTGGCTACACTTACTCATCTCACTCTCAAAACACCAACGTGTTGAAAGCGTTTTTCATGTGTTTTTCAAAGTTCCTCTAGACTTCCACTATGAAATATACATCAAGAGCTGTTGTTTTATATTCCTCAGCATAAATAAAGAAATAAATAAGTAGGTTAATATCAATAACACTAATCAAAAGGACCAATGGACTTCACTGAACCTTTTTTTTTGTTTGTTTTTAGAGAGGATGGATAAAAAATGGTTTGAATATCTAAACATATGATGCAGCTGCTGAGCAAAAGTAATTCACACTGCATCAAAAATGAGCTGAGAAATGATTAATTAAATTGTGTCTTCCTGTTTGTCTTCATGTCATCAGCATTTTGTTATCAGAACAGAAACAAGGAAAGCTGTCTGTCTCTCTCTCTCTCTCTCTCTCTCTCTCTCTCTCTGTCTATCTATCTGTCTGTCTGTCTGTTTTTCTGTCTTCTGTCCATTATTGTTTTTGTCTAACAGTCTCTCTGTCCATCCAGTAGGTACTATATATATAGGCCAATTATATGGTTTCATGTTTGATCTTTCCAGAACATCTTATTCTGCTGCATGAAGCAGTGAATGAAACACTCCATTTGACCTTTTATAATACAGCAAGAGTATCACCGGGGTCTTTAGTCGTTCTCCTGCCTTCAGTTTCAAAAGGTCTGAAGAAACTCATAACTTATTGGATAGCTAATTATTTTACTTTTACAGCACACTTGCTTGATGAGAAGAAACGTAGGGAATCCCTAAGGCCGCCGAAAATCATAACCCTGGATTTAATGGATGCTCTTTCATGATGCTGACTTCAGCACTGCTGCATGATGTGAAATTCTGTTTTACTGTAAGCTCAAAAGCTGATCGGAATGAATAGTTGTGAATGTCCTCACGCAGTAGCACAGATCACACACTGAAGTGCTGAAATCTGTAGAAATCAATCTGACAGCTGGAGATGTCAGTGAATATAGGGTAGCCAACACATGTCATGAAATGTAGGCAGTGAATCATAATTTAGATTTGGATGTTGCTAAGAATAGTAGTCAGCAAATCTCTATCTATGGCTGCAAAAGGCTTTTGACTCTCAGTTTCAGATGTGCGCTACAATTCAAAGATTTTTGGTCAGTAAGTTTTGTTTTTTTTCTTTTTATGTTTTTGAAAGACATCTCTTGTGCTCGCTTAGGTTCCCTAATGAAAAATATGAGAAAAAAAAAATTGATTTAAAATAACTCTCCTCCATTGATATATATTTCATATATAAACCATTACAGCACCTGGACTCTTCTATGCTGTTGTAATAGTTGCAGTATGCCGTTTTGCATTGTCCTGCTGAAATACACATTGTCTGATGGGCAGAATATGTTGCTCTAAAACCTTTATATAACTTTTAGCATTCATAGTGCCCATACTGTATGCACTTATGCCCCCCCACACCATCAGAGATGCTGACTTTTGGACTGAACGCTGATAACATGCTTCAAGGTCTCCCCTCTCTTTAGCTCGGAGGACACGGCATCCATGATTTCCAACAAGAATGTCAAATTTGGACTCTTCTGACCATAGAACATATTTCATTTTGAAACAGTCCTTTTTTAATGAGCCTTGGTCCACAGGACACGACAGCACTTCTGGACCATGTACACATGGCTTTTTTTGCATGATAGAGCCTTAGTTGGCATCTGATTTCTGATCTCAATTTTGTTCACCGACAGTGGTTTCTGGAAGTATTCCTGGCCCCATTCAGTAATGTCAATGACAGAATCGAGCTGATGAGTGATGCAGTGTCGTCTGAGGGACTGAAGACCACGGGCATCCGACAAAGGTCTTCAGCTTTGTCCCTTACACTGATTTCTCTGAAACTTTTGATGATGTTATGCACTGTAGATGATGAGATTTGAAAAACCTTTGAAATTTGACATTGAAGAATGTTGTTTTTAAAGTATTCCACTATCTTTTTATGCACTTCCTCACAGATTGGAGAACCTTTGCTCATCTTTACTTCTGAGAGACTCTGCCTCTCTAAGACATTACTTTTATGTTACAGACCTGATGTCAGTTAGCTTAATTACACTCTTAAAAAAAAAAAAAGGTGCTTCACCATGCCATAGAAGAACCTTTTTGTCTAAATGGTTCCATAAAAAAACCCTTAACATCAGATTATAAAAAGGTACAAAAGATATGGTTCTTCAAAGAACCTTTGACTGAATGGTTCTTTGTAGAACCAAAAATGGTTCTTCTGTGGCATCGCTTTGATTTAATAGAGCTTTAATAGAAGAACTATTTGAAGCACCTTTATTTTTAAGAGTGTAGTCACTAAATGTTCTCTCAGCTGAATCTGAAAGCAGATCATTTCTTGCTTTTTCAACCTTTTGTTGCCCCTGTGCCAACTTTTTTGTGACCTGTAACCCTCATTTAGTGGATAAAAGTGTACAATTTCCATGTTTAAACATTTATGTTATCTATGTTCTGTTGTGAATAAATGATTGGCTCATTGGATTTGAAAGTCTTTTAGTTTTCATTGTATTCAAATATAAATACGCCCCAGCATTTCCGGAATTTGGAATGTACAGAAAATATTGTTTAAATGTTTAGGATCAGTAACTCCCACCAGGGTTGCAGTTATTTGATAAATGATGTTAAAAAAGTATTCAGTATTTATTATACTGTAGTTTATTTCTGTGATGGCAAATCTGAATTTTCAGCAGCCTTTACTCAAGTCTTTAGTGTCAGATCATTCTTAAGGAAACTATTCTGAAATGTTAAATGTTTGCAGTGCAAAGAGGGTGTTACTGGCTTACTGTATTCATTTATATGACATGATTTATGATCCTAATCTGTGATCTGTTAATTGGTGATCTCTGCTTTTTGTCAAATTTTCTCAAATTTTGACAAATTCAGGACCCACAGAACTTTTTTGAGCAATAAACCTGTCAGACTGTTTTCCCGATAGCTTATAAAAAGCCTTCTCCCAAAAGATGTGCCTGTTATGTTTCATTATTTTTTTGTCTTCATTGTTGCTCAAGTGCCTGAGATGAAATTGTTCTATTGATTTGTCTGGTGGAGCAAATTAGACTCTGGCTCTGGAGACAAGCTAACCATTCATTTTGAACTGTCTAGTTTACCTCCCACCTCGCCGGGCTATGGACAGACATATCTTCCAAGCTTTAATTACCGCTGGTTACCTGACTGCTGTTACAGCCGAACACACACACATACTGCCCCTTTAATTAGGTGTCAGCTGTTTTAGGACTACAGCTCATTGATCAGGACATGATGGTTAATAGGAGGTGAAGTCCTGGTGCTTCTTTTATTGAAATAGATGATACTGAACTGGGTCAGGAAGTGACACTGCATTGTATGGTACAGAGAAGAGGGCCCATTGGGATTAAACGGCTTTATCTTTATTTATTTTCCATTTTCATTCATTTTACTGTATAGTAAAAGATTATTATTTAATGTATAAAGAAATGCTACTGTACTGTAATAACAACTGAATAAATTACTTTATTTTGATCAAATAAATGCAACTTTGATGTGTCCCTCAAAAGCAAGAGAAATGACTATAGTTGAGACAATGTCGCGCTGGTGACATTTTTAAAGTGTCGCATTCATTTTACAGCTCTATTACACTCATTAGTGACTCTTTTTTGTCTCCATGAGTCTGACTCGAGCACTTGGATGATCCTACATGTGGACACCTGGTTGTGGGCTGGTAAACTGGCATTGTTGCTCTCCAGGATTGTGCCTGCAAGAGTTTTGGCATAATATCCATTCCCCTCCCCCTTCCTCTGTTCAGCCTTTCCTCACAGTTGTTCATGAATATGAATGAAGGGCGAGTCTTGCTAGCATCATTAATGTGCCGCAAGTCCACATAAATCACGCCAATATAAAACTCCAAATGCTTTGCTAGTAAAGGTTGATGATAACAGGACAGGCATAGAGTGAGACTAACATTACAACTTGGCTATAGAAGATTCTCTTGGAAGGTATAACATTCAGAAAGCCTTTAGACATTTTTGTCTTTGGACAAAATACAATAATTTTATAAGGAACCCATGCAATTGGAAATTCTGTGTGAGTGCTAAAGATATTACCACCAATTTTGCAAAAGTTTCTAGTTGAGCATGTTGACCAACAGAAAATGACTTGTTTTGAAAGTAGCTTCATACATTGATACAATAACAGACAACATCATACTTTGCAAAAATTTGAAGTAATATTGCTCATTGTGTTTATTCAAGAGTTTAATTGGCACAACTTTGTAATAACATAGTTAAATGAGAAACAACAACTGAGTGTTTTAAAATAATAATAATAATAATAATACAATAAAATAAAACTTTTTGTATGCGGAATTATTTCCTTCCGCCACGGATTCAAATTTCAAGTTGATAATTTAACAGCTAAGCCCAATCCTCCCTTACTTATTCAAAAAGTCACTTTAGAACTTTAGCAATGAAGGAATGTTAAGTTGTTTAAGGTATTATTTAGAGAAGAGTATTGTAAGAGAGAGATGAACTGAGCATGTGTGTTCATACTTCAGCTCAATCTCATATTCACAATAAAACATTAGTTTGAATGTTGGCTAAGGAAAGTCATATCTTTGTCCTAAAAAACTCTTAAAACTACATTATCCAACACAAAACAGTTATTTCTAAAATTAGAATGGATTTGGGTGTTACCAAATGACACGCACTGTGAGAAATATTGCAAGCGGAGTGTTACAAATGGTTAAATAGTGCTGTTATCACTAGAATATCACACATCTGGAAAAAGGCTCTACGCCAATCAGATTTGAGAACCAGAAAGAACTGTTGTATAAAAATATGGGTCTCATTCACTAACAATGCAGAAACCAGGATTCATCAATACATATTTAAAAAATGTATTCTGAATTTTGGATAAAATTTAGACCCAACTGAACCTCACACATATAAAATTCCAGATTCCTGATACTGAATGCCTTAGAAACAAATAATTTGTTATTTCATTAGAGATGGAACATTCATCTCCCATGGTTTTTTTTTGTGCACACTTCAGAGTTCATCAGCTTAGAAAACCATGTATTGGTGACTGTAATTTTATATACAATAAAAACAAAACAAAATCAAATAAATATTGGTAAATGCGTAAATGTTCCTGAATGAAACAACAATCTGTCAAATACAGTAACCTAAACCCAAAATCTTGCCTTTGAATAAGAATGTTGTTTCAGAATCAAGATGGTTATTGATCAGTAACACATGCTTGTCAATATCATGACAGTAGTTTCACACCAGTTTCATTAGTGTGAGAAGCTGTGTTTTTCTACCTCGGCTTGGTAGTGGCTGACACATTAAAAATAGATGTTTCCCGGAGCACCTCAGCATTCTGGGTTAATTACGTCATGCATTGTTTCTTCAAAGCATCACATCAAGACGGAAATCTTTAAAAGAGAATTTCTCAGATTCAGGGCAGTTGTTTTGAGTTGCTCACCAGACATTTTCTATAAATATGGATGTATGTTGAGCTCAAGTTTAGTATGGTTGCTTGGGCTTTGTGAATCGAGCAGTCGCTATTGGGGGTCTTGATAGGGTCCTCAAAGCTTTAGCCTTTCAAAGTCAGTGAGAGGCTTCTCTGCAAAATTTACAAAGCACACCACAACCAAAATATATGCCAGAAGGGGTAAACAACAGGGAAGATGGGTGATGGTGGAAACAGAGAGCATTCTGGTAGTTGTTCGTCTGCCTCGCATTGTTTGTGTTGTCTGGCAGAGAATTATGTTTGTAATGATTCTCTTGTGATGGATGGTTTAGCCTCGTCCGCTAATCTCTTCACATTCAAATCAATCATTTTCATCCACAGTGTAATTCAATACTGGTGAACAACTACGTGTTGTTTAGAGGCATCATTTGGTAATAGATGAGATGTTAATTCAAGTTTGCCTTTTGCAGCTTTAAATTAGAAATATATAATCAGTTTTCTGGATGGCCCATTTCAATGCAGCTGACAACACAGTAGTTACATGAAAATGAGGTGAACTGTGTTGGTAATAAATTTGTTTTGAGTAAGATAGTCATAATGTGTAATGACGTTTTATTCAGTCTCATGATGAATTATTTATCTTTTTAATTTAGCATTTCTTAGACCATTGGGAATAGATGGTGGTGTGCTGTTTCTGAAATGAATGAAATCAATTGTTGTGATAATTGGCAAATTGAAATGTTTCTAATTTTGTATTTTGATTGGTCTAGATACCCAGAATTCCTCATGAAAGTGACACACTTACAGCTTAAAGCAGAAGTGAGAAAAAAGTGTTCATTAAGTTTGAAATGTGGATATTTATCATACAAAAAAATGCATGGATTTTCTACAGGGGGCCTTTATTCACCACCCTGAGCTATGTGAGGGACATTTTATTACAAATACGTGCACGTTATTTCACGTCTCCTGATGTATAAAGGCTATCGTGCATTTAAGCCTATTCAAAGGCTTGGAGGGGTCTGGACAATTTTTATTATATTTACAACTGGATTCGTCTAAAAGAAGAAAGTCACATACAACTAGGATGCTTCGAAGGTGAGTAAGAGACAGGATCATTTTCATTTTTTGTGTGAGCTATCCCTTTAACACTGTGAAATGATGGTTACCCTTTCAGTCGAATCACTTCGACGTTACATATGGGATCTCGCATGAGAGACCAATCGTCTTCGAGCCGTT
>JAUMHE010000069.1:15584037-15600341 GCA_032359235.1 Enteromius mattozi | reverse complement strand
TCTCATGCGAGATCCCATATGTAACGTCTCCGTTCCCTCCTTCAGGGAACGTGGGTTACATTCGTAACCTAGACGTTATGTGTGATATTATGTGTGATATGATTGTGTAAATAGTTTTAATATGACTTACTTTAATGGTTATAAAGTATTTCTATCTTTTTAAATAGTATAGCTAAGACATAAGGAATATGTGTGTTGACATGACTTTTGTGTAATATTACATTACATTTTTCTGTATGAAGTTATATCCAATTATACAACTTCATTGCTATGACAACTTAAACCCTAAATTACTAAAAATCATATGTTTTCACAGAATAATAAATGCAAGTGCTTTTTATATTTTTTTTTCTCTTTTGCTTTATTTTTTCATTTAGTGGAAATGAATGATTCAGCCATGTTCTCCCCAAATCTATTTACAGTTTGATTCTTATTTTATTGATGTATCAAGAATAAGCTTTAAAGACACATATATGTGAAAGGCACATATGTGATCCTGAGGTTCTTGAGCAGATGATAGATGTACTGTTTTGATGGATGAATGATGCTTTTGATTCTCTCATCATGTTCGATTTGTTTTTGATTTCCTTGGGGATGCAGCAGGCTGGCACATCACTCACTGAACTCTGTTGAAATCCCACTGAATTGCTGAAAATGATAGTGACTAACCCAATAAACCAGCTTTAACAGCTTGGCTCTCCCACTTTAAGCAGAATGAGATTATGAAAGGCTGAATGCTGGTATTAACCTGGTGATGTAATTACCTCTGCAGGTTGAGTGCTAATACAGTTATCAAGCATGCTGAATATCCTCTAATGTGATTAGAAACTGACCCCTCCCTCCGCACTGGATTCTGCTTTAAAGTGAACGTCCAGCTCTGTCCGTTTGTCTTTCAGTTGACTTTGACAGGGAGACGATCTGCATCTGACCCTGACCTGGAGCAGTCACATCCGTTTACACTCAGTTGCAGTTGTAATGTGTGTAATTGGCTCTCTGGGCTTGAGTTGTGCAGACTGATGTTTACAAATGAGAGGCAAATAGAGGATGGTAAAAATATTTGTAAATATTTGATAGGATTTATATATATATAAAAAGCTCAACAGGCTTTTTTGTCTTGAAATAATACTAATACTAATGCTAAAATGATTAATTAAATAATTAAAATGCTGCAATTGTTGGGAACAAAACTGTTTGTTAAAATCTATTATTATTTTTATTATTATTATTTATTTATTTTTTTACAGTATTTTTTAAAATATAAGTAGTTAAGTATAACTAAAATGTACAGGAATTATTTTAACTGCCTTGTTGCAATGTATAATCGCCTTCAAAAAGTTTTGTTTGCATAATATATGTGTATATCTGTTATTTTTATGCATTAAATGTATTTATATAAGAAATATAAATATATAAATGTATATACATTAACATATTTTCACAATATATACTGTAGGCCTATGTGTGTGTATTATATAAAAATCATAAATGTACACAGTACACATATATAAACAAAAATGTTAATTTTGGATGCGATTAATCGCGATTGATCATTTGACAGCACTTCATATATATACACATATCATGCAGAGTATATTTTAACAAATTAAACAAGTATGAATATAAAGGTTATATCAAATATTATAAGTAACCTAGTGAATGCATTTTTACATTATATTTACATTTTAATCGTAAATTAAATTATACTCGAACATCTTTAATTATGTTCTCTCTATTTTAAATATAAAATGTTTTTCTCTCTCTCTCTCTCTCTCTCTCTCTTTTTTTTTTTGGTTTTAGGAAAGGTTAGATTAAACATAACCGAAAGGAATGTGTAAGATGAACCTCATAATCTAAAGGCATGTAAAACAGGTTTTCTTGGAGTGAAACTTATGATAGCACATTAAAAAAATGACTAAAATTATAATCAAATTTCCAATAAACCTCCACCCTGCCCAAAGGGATTTTCCACAAGCGTGTCAGCAAGAGAGTGAGATTGAGAGAGAAAATGTGTGTGTGTGTGTGAGAGAGAGAGAGAGTGACTGAATGAGGGAATATTTCATTATTTGCAGGATTCCAGACCAGAAATGTTCCATAGATAGGCTATAATTGTAACTCAAGGTCATGAATTTAAAAACAGGGCAGTGACAAAAGGCAACTGATGTCCTCACCAGGCCAGGTCGGTTTAACGCAGCACAAAGAATGCTGAGCATGACCGTGCTGATAAAACCATAATTGGAGAGGATTATGGAGTCTGGATATATATCATATTTAAGGTTTGCTGTATGAAAACAGAAAAACAGAAGACGACAAAGACTTCAAAGTCACAAAAAAAACGGAGAGGAACCCAATCTATTGGGAAATACGCTGTAAGAAGATTTTTCAAAAAGAGCTTATTGGAGTCCAAGTCTAAGAATACATTTTGTCAGTCCTTCTACTTTAAAATGTCGTGTTTAATTCAATGTGTGATGACTTGCCATTTCTTAATTATTTGTGAAGTTTATGTTCAGCCATTTTTGTTTTTCAGACAATAATGATTCTTCAGTGACAGAATCACACCCCATTCGGTTATAGTCACACATTTAAGTAAATGATCAGTATTTTCCTTTTCATTTTGTTTAAACTATACCTTAACAACTTAAAGTATTTTATAGCAATGGATACTAAATAGAGATTCTGCTAATGGATAATGCATCACAATCACTTAAAGTAAACAGTCTGCATCACAGGGGTGCAGCAGTTGGACTCACTGTCCAGCAGTGTTTGTTCCCATCTCCTCCTCTTGTCTGGATGTCCTGGGTTGTCTTGTCTGGTATAGAGCCTCACTTCCTGCAGAGCTGTGAGCTGAGCGTCTGGCTCAGTTACAAAAGCGACCAACTTCACCTGTGATGGAATCAAACCAGCATGGCTATTTCTTCTTTTCTCTTAAGTGTAACCCCGTTTTGATCATTCCTGCCTTAGCAGATATCAGAGATCAGAACGCTTTTCTGATTATTAATCAGAGCTAAAATATGAGGATTAACCTTTTTATGTTGATTTGACATTCTCTGCACTTTAGCAATACTAAACTGAAAGACTTTGAACCACTTCTTCTTTTCACTTGTTGTAGCTGTATTGTCTATTGGCACTATGTTCTTACTGGATATATAAGTGCTGAGTTATTTCACAAGGAATCTTTGAACAATTCTTAAAATAACAATTTTCTTTTCTTTTAGTGTGAAGAACATTTTATAATCTAAAGAACCATTTTCTCAATTTTTTCCCCCATTATAAAGGTCCTTTTGTGTATTGAAAATATCCCATGAATGCTAAAGGTTTTTCATGGAATCCATAAATGCCAAATAACCAAAACTGTTTTGTTTATGCAATGAAAGACACTGGGGTTTGAAAAAACATTGTTTGTTTCTTTCATTGCACAGAAACAAACAAACACACACACAAAAAAAGGAAATAAAATAAATAAATATGTACACAAAAATGAATACATAAAAACAAACAAACATACATACATAAAGAAATAAAGAAATAATTACGTACATACAATAATAAATGCATACATAAATTACAGTAACTTCCTTGCAAAATGCATTTTAAAGGAGCATACATGTAAATTTAAATATCTAATGTTAACTTCTTATATTGAGATTCACTTCCTCTTTGGGATTCCAGAGACCCCAATACGTACGTGTTCAGAAAACGGTCAAGCTTCAAACACTCAGCTGTTCTGTGATGGTAGTGCATCAATAAAGCACAATCAGACCCTGCCAGATCAATAAAATCAAAGCTCATCCCTCTCAGACATTAATTATCTAATAAATGGAGTTTGGTGGCTCTCCACATGTGAGTCAATCAGTTTGAAGTGACAGTGTGTCCTCTAGATTCAAAGCTGAGATCGGGATTGTACCACAGGGTTAACTTGCACAAGGCTTGTCATGCATAATTAGCCCTTGAAAGATTTTGTATTGTTAGATCAATAGGATAAAGTGAAAGATCACAGAAATATAAGCTCTGTTCCAAAACTGAACACCTCGCTGTTCATGCTCATCTCTCTACATAGGCCCATATTTCCTCCAAGAACTTACCGCTGCTCATATCTTGTTCTCTCATTGGCTGTATGGTCATCGCAGAACCAGTGTTGCCAAGTCTGTGGTTTTCCCTCGGAACTGGGCTGCTTTATCGCTTTTTCTGCTGGGTAAACCAATAACATAATAATTAGCCCCTGGACTTTTATCAGGGGAACTCCAAAAAAAATGTTAAGATTTGAAAAGTTTTAATCACAGACAGGTCTAGATATTTACCATGCCAAATAGTTTACTTGCGATTTTTTCAGATTGCATCTTTGACAATTCACACTACCTGATTGTCATGAGCACTGGCTTGCCTTCGTTTTCTGGCTCATGTCTGTGATTCTGCAAAACCTTTCAACGAGAGAAAATTCGGCATAAGTGGACCGTGTGACGACATATAATACCATTGCGTTACAGGTGTCCCGAGTTTGTATCCTGGCTCAAGGACCTTTCCCGCGATCCCGTCCCTCCCCCCTCGCTTCCTCATTTCGCTTCCTGGCTGCTCTTCACTGTCCTATCATAATAAAGACAAAATCCCCCCAAAAAAAAAAAAACTTACAATAGAAACAATAAATAAATAAATAAACAAACATTTCTCTCACCTAGATGTTATTTTTATTATTTTGTACATAATAATGCATTCTCTGGTTGCCTTTTTTGTGAAATATACATGGTGCCTTTGAATCTGATAAAAGATAATAATAATAACAACAAAAAAATAATTTTAGAAGGCATAATTATAATTAATTATTATAAAAACTATGTTTAGGTAGGCAGCATACAAGGTTTTCAAAGAAGTTTACAGTATATATTATTTTACAATATTTTAAAATGTCTTCAGCTTGTTAGCAAAAAGGAAGAATAAGAAGATCTGAGCTCATTAGAAGGCATCTGTTTGGAATAAATGATGATTTGGAAACAAAGCCCTGGGCTCAATGATGCAACCTCTGCGCTACACATTTGTGGAAACGAACCCAAACATTTTGTCTGCAGATACGGGAATAAAAAGGGGAGTGCCAAACCCTGCCAAAGCCTTATTTACATTCTGATGTGTCAGCACTTCCTCACGCCTGATCCAATATTGTCTCTCCGACTTAATTACTCATGCTGCCAGTCAATAGACTTTGCATGATAGACATAGACATAACATCTGACTGTCAGAAATTAAATTACTGCTGATTTCCTGTGTAAACGGCTGCACTTATAGCTGAGTCTTGTGTTCTTTTGTGTTGGAGCTTTTTTACTCAAAGATTTCTAACACACTGGCACACAGTTTATGGGAAAGGATTCACTCAGCCTCCTCCACTGCCTTTCAGTTTTCCGATTGATGGATGACATCATTTTTCACACTATGACCAAACTATTAATCACAACCATCTAAATCATGTTTAAAAGGTACTTATGTCATGTAAGTATTAAGTTTGACAAGTTGAAATCAGTCAATCAAATGTAGGGAAATTTGTCGTGACTTGTTTGGTTTGTAAGTGGATTCTAGAATGACAGGAAGAATCGACAGAGCTGGGTAGAAACTGATTACATCTAATCTGGATCTTTTAAAATGTTCTTTCTGAAATAGCCTCAAAAGTCTTCTAGTTTTGTGGACATGCGCACAGAGATCATTCACTAATCAGGTGGCAAAAATCATTTGAGTAATAAATTCAATAATTAAGTAAAACATTTGCATGTTCACAGCTCTCTGATACCACATGAAATGCAGGTAAACTAATAAAATATTTCATTTGTTTAGTAAATGTTTTCTTTTTTTATTTACTCTTATTTCTTATATACACATTTTTTTTTCTTTACTATTTATTCATTTATTAGCTTTTCACCCCTGCAGTTCTTTTACAAACTTCAGTTTTGAAAAACCTTGATGTAATGTTTAATGCACTTTATAATGCACTTTTCACAACTCAATATATTTTATTCTTCTTTGTATTTTGTATCAATATTGCAGAAGATTATCGTATTTAAATTAATATGATAAATGTGACCCTGGACCAAACAAACTGTCTTAAGTCACTGAGGTATATTTATAGCAATAGCCAAAAATACATTGTATGGGTCAAAATTATAGATTTTTCTTTTATGCCAAAAGTCATTAGGATATTAAGTAAACATCATTTTCCATTAAGATATTTTGTACATTTCCTTCTGTAAATATATCAAAACCTAAATGGATTAGTAATATGCATTGCTAAGAACTTCATTTGGACAACTTTAAAGGTGATTTTGTAAATATTTTGATTATATATTTTGTTTCCTCAGATTCCAGATTTTCAAATAGTTGTATCTTAATTGGCAAATATTGTCCTATCATAGCAAATCATATATCAAAGGAAAGTTATTTATTCAGCCTTCAGATGATGTATAAATCTCAATTTTGAAAAAGGCTGAAAAATGAGTCAGCTCAAAATAATCAAAAAGTAGTCAGTGAATATATTACCTAAAATGTAAGAAAAATTGTGGGCATCAGTATATGGACAACAGTTTGTAAATCTACAGCATTCAGAATATATTTCTTCATACAGATTGGGAAATTAATCTCTTCAATTTGGAAATCCTATGTTGGTAATTTTCAGTTGCAGACCAAATCTAAACACTTCCTGCAGAATTCTCCATGGACCAATTCATACCGTGGCCAAGACAAAAAAATGCCACGCTTTGTTTGACCTTTCTAGAGGAGGCTGGTGGCTGAGGAAGTGTGCGGAAAACTAAACCGACTTTATGATAATTACTATGACCAAGCTCAATGAATAATTTAGTGTTTAGAGGGGGAAAACCTTAACCAAGAGCTTCCACCAAAACATTTGCACACATGTAGTGACAGCCCAACACCTGCTCACCTCCACCACCATTTCATTACCTAAAACAGACAATTTTATGTCCTTATCTATAAAAAACCACTATGTGCGTAGCCTCTAATTTCTTGAATATTTTGCTTACTACTTCATATCTTATGCATGCAGAGCCCAGCTCATGCCCTATAGAGCTCAACATCACACAGTGCTGCAATAGGGCAACATCTCCAAGGACCAGCTAATCACCAACACAAATATTCATTTCTTTCTCCTCTCTCTGGTTCTGTTTATGATTGCATACATATTTATTTTATGTGTGTGTGTTTTTACAACCCATGTCTTGCTGTAGTTCCATGTAATGTATGAATTAATTCTGAGTGCTTACAGAATGCAGTAATTACTAGGGAGTAGTTGCTGATGTGTTGTGCATTATAAGCAGTTTTGATAAATAAATGACTGGACATTGGAGATCTAGTTTTTGATGTGAGGGTGGGGGTGCATGCATAGATTTATAGTATGTTTTACAGTCTGTCAAACAGCCTACATTGGTATTTGCTTTTTAGGAATTATGAAAAAATAATATGAAAGCAATAAATGTTACATTGCTTATTAACATGCCTATTATTTACATATTGGCTGTTAATTAGTACTTATAAAGCAGATATTCTGCATGACCGTATTATCCCTAATCAATACCAAAACAAGTACCTTACCAAGTATTAATAAGCAGCAAATTTGTATGACCATTTTTTAAATTTAATTATTTTTTATTTATTTTTTTATTAATAATGAATCTGTTTATTTATTTTGATAAACATTTTTTTAATAATTGTATCACAACAGGATAAATATTACACTTTTACACTAATACTATATGACGTTATATGCCCTCCAAATAATAATAATATAAAATATTTTACATTCAGAAATTTAACAAACATGCTCATCGTAGATTTCATCTTTTTTTTTTTTTTTTTGGAATTAATATGTGCAGCGTATCAGCCTATGTTCCTATAGCTAGCTAAATAATAAAGAAATAAATAATTAAAAAAATAAAATAGCAATTTTTCAGAAGACCTTAAATTCATCATCAGTTTCTCTGACCCAGGAAGCAGACACTAACTGACATGCATACTGACACTCTCATATTGCGTCTCATATATTTTTTATAGTATTTTTTTTTTTCTCTCATGCCAAAAAAGAAGCAGGGGGCTTCGACACCCATTTTATCCAAACCATTCCCCCTCTCCTGAATATCAATGACATCCTCTTTAAAAACACATATTCTGTGGAATTTACCCTGTTCGGAATGCATAAAGAAATGCCTGAAATATAGATTTAATTTTTTTTTTTCTCCTCCTCTCCAGGGTGGTGGAAGTTAATTTATAATTCACACAGTCAACATAAAGAAGGAGGTGAAATTATCTCATTTAAAGATCTCATATCAAAGACACAGGGCTGGATATATTAATTTCAAACTAAATATTTAACTAGGCATATATTAATAATTCTACAATTTCAATTTTAGCAGCATAAATATTAGGCCTGCCCAAGGAACAACATGGTTTTTAGTTGAAATCTCAACAGATGGCAAAAAAAAAAAAAGTATTTGAGATGCTATTTTGACTTTCTAATAAAAGCATATGTGAAATATTAAAAATCACAGTACATGCTCATAAAGTCCTACGAGGCTTTGGATTCATTGGCATATTATATGGCCCAAAATAATTACACAAAATATAAAATTAAACCTGTCTTTCGCCTAAAAATGTTAATTTGTGTATTTGCAAAATGCGAGTTGGCCTAAATTGCATTATCCTGTTATTTGTTATTCAAGACGCCATCACATAATCTCTATTATTTTGTTGTCCATATCTAGAAACGATGGCCATGTTCTACACAAAGCCCATTCCTCAGCACAATGGCATATCTGATGTGACACAAATGCCGAGCAAAACTTTTCCCCGGCTTCTACATCTCTGCCTGTCTTATACATTATTCCAGTACAGCAAATCTGTAACATACTTCATCTGAGTCTTCAACCTCTATCCTGGTCTGGCAGACACATATTTAAAGTTGAGATGGATGGAGCATCGGAGCATGCTCATATGTCACTGCGCCGCTTGTAGTGAGAGGAAATAAATAACACTAGCATTGAGCAGAGCTGGAGATAGAGTGTCAGAGCAGAGCTTGATCCAGGGTAGTAATACTGCGAGGTGTTAAATCAACAACCGAGAAATATGAGCCCAAGGTTATTGAGTGTTGGGTGAGTGATAGAGACTTCAAGACGTTTGGCCCCAGCAAATCAGGTTGCCATGGAAATTGTATTTTACTTTGCACTTTGCCTTCTCCAGCCCCATGGGCACGAGTATATGGAGAGATCTCTGGGTTTATACATTTATACAAGCATTCAAATATTGTTACTATCTACTGTACCTATCTATCTATTTATCTATGCAACATCCATCCATCCAAGAAAGTTTGAGGTACTATGCAACACTGAAACTAACCTGCAAAAAACAGTATAATAAATTGTGACCATCCATCCATCCATTTGTCCGTCCATCCATCCATCCATCCATTCATCTGTTTGTCGTCCATCCATCCATCTGTTTGTCCATTCATCCATCTGTTTGTCTGTCCATCCTTCCATCCATCCATCCATCCATATGTTTGTCCATCCATCCATCCATCCATCCATCCATCTGTCCATCCATCTATCCATCCAACCTTCCACCCATCTGTATGTCTATCCATTCATCTGTTTGTCCGTCCATTCATCTGTTTGTCTGTCCATCCGTCCTTTCATCCGTTTGTCCATCCATCCATCTGTTTGTCTGTCCATCTATCCATTCATCCATCTGAGAAATTTATTGAGGTACTATACTATGCAACACTGAAACCTGCAAAAAACAGTATAATAAATTGTCACCATCCATCCATCCATCCATCCATTCATCCATCCAATAAATCAACAGTTGTGATACAAAAGGGTAGCATGACTCCTTTAAGCACAGAAAAAGTTGAGAACAGAGGAACAGATATTGTGTTATGGAGAGAGCAAAAGGTGATACGGGAGTTTAGGGGGAACAGCTGCCACCCCTCAAGCAGACACTTTACACAAACCGTTTCAGTAAAACCCCCATCTGTTACAATGAGGGCCAGGAATGTGTGAATGTATTTCAACTCATTTTGGCCAAAGGCACGCATGGCTGAAGCAGAATGTGTGCACAAGTGTTTGTATGTAAAGATGAGCATGTGTTCTTGAATTTGTGTTTCAGTGACACCATTGTTCTGAGAAAGCGTGACAGTGTAACAGCACAGCCTGTTAAATTGCTCTGCTTTAGAGGTGACCTAACAATGTTAATTTTAACTATTTGGTATTTGAGCTTCAACAAAACAAAATCTATTTATCATATGAAATTCAGCACCACGAGCCATTCATTAGTGATGTTTGCTAAGGCCAGGGGGTCAAGGTTGGATTGTGTTAGAATGATGCAATGTACCCTATTTTCACTGCTGGATTTTAAAAGTGTTGATAACCATTAAAAATTAACAATATATTTATATATTTACTGATCAATCATACAGCATTTACAGCTAAGGTGGTTGACTCAAAATGTTTTGTACCACAGGCAAATATATAATAAATAGAGCAATTCTTATTATTATCAATATAGAAAACAGTTGCTACTTAATATTTTTGTGAATACTGGGATTTTTGATTTTTTGATGAAAATGTAAAAGATCCGCATTCATTTTAAATTAAACACTATGAGAGGTTAAACTTGCACAATTGAAAAGAGAATGCAACAGTTTTATTGAGCCTTTCAAACAGACATGAGTGAGAATATGATCAATTTCATCTTTTATTTTTATCTCTTAACAACCATAAATGGCAACATTAAACTAGTTAAGTCCAGAGGGCACTTTGAATGCCCCTAAAGAGACCCAACACATCTTTCCATTTTCACTCCTGCCATGTCCATTTAACCCACCAACTGTCTCTTTCTATAAAAAAAAAGTCTACTGGGGCAGTCTACAAGTGTCCTTCTCTCTCTGTCTTTCTCACTCTCTCACTATGGATTTGAAATAGCCTTAGCTGCCTCATTTAAGTTGGTAAAATGACATGGCTTCCCGTCGGCTCCAATCTTGAGAGGAGGTGCTGTAGTAGGGGTTTGTGTGTGCGCTCATGCATGTGTGTGTGTGTGTGTTTCCAGCAGTGAGATTCTGGGGCATTAATGACACTGCCTCCACATGGGAACCACCAACCATCATCATTTCTATCCTTCCCGTGTGTCCTCTTTGCTTCAAGGTCATTCACAATGACTGACGCAAAAAATAAAATACAGACAGGCAGAGTACAGACTATTAGGAACTGTGTCCTCAAAATTGACTATTCAGTGGTTTGCCTGAAAGACTAGTTGACTTTAGGTTTTTAGGAAGGCCTGTATAATTATGTTGCTTTCAAATGCTACGTAATTATACAGGGCAGCTGTGGCCTAATGGATAGGGAGTTGGACTTGTAACCCAAAGGCCACGGGTTTGAGTCCCAGGTCCGGCAGGGATTGTAGGTGGTGGGAGTGAATAACCAGTGCTCTCTCCACCTTCAATACCATGACTGAGGTGAGACCCTTGAGCAAGGCACTGATCCCCCAACTGCTCCCTGGGCACCGCAGCAGTGGCTGTGTTCACATGTGCTTGGTTGTTCACTGCTGTGTGTGTGCATTTGGATGGGTTAAACGCAGAGCACAAATTTCCAGTATGGGAAACCATACCTAGCCACATGTCACATCCGCCTCCTCAGCTGAAGCCTTTTCATTAGACATGTTCATGTGCTCAAAATAGCTAGACAAAGCACAAAGGAATAGAATAGAACAGAGATTTAACTTTTTCACTTTTTAAATAAAAAGCTGACATACGCCAAATATTTGAAAATCTGTTGAAATATTAACCCAACTCACATGAGATTAATTGTACAACATAAAGAATAATAATTATGGGATAAGAAACTAGAAATAATGTCATGCCTTATATCTCATTTTTTTGTCTTTTATCTTTTTTTTTTTTGGACTGACATCACAATGTTGACTTTTCACAGAATAATTATGACTTTTTATGTCTTAAAATGTTTATCGTAGAGTCATATAATTATTGGATGAGAAAGTAGAAATAATGTCATACTTACAATCACATAATTTCTATTTTTCATACTTTTAGTATATCATTATGTTGATTTTTAAGGCTTGAATTTTTATGTCCTGCAAATTTTAACAAAAGTTACTAAAGCATTTTTCAAGTTTTTCAACAACTGTGGTGTAAATGAGCTTCCATAAAAATAAAAAAATAAATTAAAAATAAATAAAATAATAATAATAATAATAATAATAGTATTATTTTGATCAGACAACCATTGTGGAAAAATCTCAGTTAATCAATAAATTATAAATAAAGTGCTGTGGATTAATTTAATGACTTGAAAACATAGAAAAATTGTGTGCCTATCTTTCATTGTATTTAATAATTTAGCTGTATTACAATTATGTTAAATTTGCAGCAAAAAAAAATTGTGATTCGTATATATTTTCCACTAAGGTAAATGTTTATTTATTTATTTAAATATGCTGATTTATTGTTGGTTCACATTCCTTTCATTAACAAAGCTTAGATTATTACCATGATACTGTGTGATGTTTCACTTCCTTAAAAAAATTGGCCAATAACTTTGTTTACCCACCAAAGCCATTTTTACTCACACTTGGAGCATTAGAGTTTCTTCACAATCCCTAACAAACATACTAGATGCTTTCAGATCAGTGTCAATCTCGATTCGGTTTGCTCAGAGGTTTCAAATCTCAATCCAATGACACATCATCTGAACACAATTTGAACTGTTGTCTTGTCCTGCACATCTCATTAGCTTTGCTCCGCTCACCTGGAGCCGTGTTCCTGCGTCTGTCTGCTGCTCAAAAATTCAGTCCCCAAACCGTCATCAAAGGGCAGAAAGTGTGCAGTCATTTAGTTAATTAAAATCTGGAGGGCATCAGGCACTGGCGGGCCTTGCACCCCGCATTTTGGGTACAGCATAATTAAGGAATAGAGCGGGCTAAAATGGCTGCTCGCTACCGGGACTTCCTGCCAATGCTTTTGAATATTCATCAGCGGTGGTTAAAAAGGGATCGGTGGCTGTTGTTTGTAGGGATGTGCTACCGGCCCCTCAGGGGTCCTGTCTCCTGCTACCATCTCTCGCTGTGACAGAAGTGTAGAAGTCTAGAAGACTCTTTTTAAAACGATAGATCGTATTACATGAAACAAACATATACTTGGTGAAAATTGAAGGGGGTGTGCCAGCATACTGGTTTCTAACCTAAAGGCCCTCAAGTGGACAGTCTATCCAACATGGCTCAAGGTTCCTCATCTCTCGCCTTTGAAATGGCTTCGGTATGATAAGAGTGTATAACCATCAAACATGGGCAATTATCTCCAAAATAGACTGCCATGTGTTGGCAGAGCAGTAGAGAGATATACTGGCAGCGTTGTGGTGTTTCTGGCAAGAGGGTGATATACTTGAATAAATTGGAAATAGAATAGGATTGGTAGCAACATCAAATCCCCATCAGATTACAGAGGCAGGAAGAGAAACCAAAGCAGTAGTGGAGAGCACATGCTTTTTGAGGATTCTCACACCACAGATTGTATATTAAAAATATGTCCAGAGTTCCAGGAAAACAAGACAAAGTCGTAATTTAGGGCTGATGGAGAGAATAAATGGATCCAGATGGTTCATTGTCTAACTGGATACACTGTAAAAAAGTTTCTGTAAATTTTACAGTAACTTACTGGCAGCTGTATGCCAGTAAATTACTGTAAAAATGTTTACAGTATTATTACTGTAATTTAATTTACAGTATAATAATGTCTTTACTGTATTTTTATTTACAGTATTATTACAGTATGTTAATTTACAGTACAATAATGTCTTTACTGTGTTTTATTTACAGTATCAGTACTACAGAGTTTATTTTCACTTAATTTAAACATTTTTACCTGTAAAAAAAAACTATCCAAATGTGGTATAGCACTGTAAACCATTATTTTTACCACCATGGCCCCCCAAAAATCACAATAACTCATGAGCATTAGTCCTGATAATATTATTTTTTTATTGTTTAACATTTTCTTTTTAAAAATACAAATTACAAATCTTGACTTCTCAGATGCACTTCCTGAAAAAAGGGCATCAACACAGTAGCCTGGGGACTTTGTTTCAAGGCAAAACATAAACATACTGAAAAGCAAAAGTATCAGCAAGTATACCAGCCAAAAGTTTTTAACAGTACGATTTTTCAAAGACATAAAAATCGAAAAACTTTTAACAGGCAGTGTAACAGTTTGTGGTGTGGTTACATTTCAGTAATTTTGACAGTCAAAGTCGATGAGCTCTGATGAGAAACAGCAGGATGGGATTCAGGCTGCAACATCCTTCCTGAATTCCAGCTAATCTGTGACTTTCTATGCATTTGGAGCCACAAAGGTTGACTATCTGAATGAACCTGCAAGCACAAGAAAAAAAAGCATTATTTTTCAAAGTAGCGTTTACAGGATTTCCCTCACTTGTCAAACTTTTTGGTGCTATATACAGTTTTGACGTTAAATAAAAAATGTTTCATACGACATCTGAACACACCTACAATAATGCGTTTGATTCCAGGGGCAGTTCTACGGTGAGTGGATATCCGGGGCTTAGCCCAAAGACATTGATGCATGTACACAGGATACACTTCAAATAAAATAGGCTACGCTGAAAAGATATACTGGCTTTTTTTTTGAAAGTCAAGTATAATTATAATCTGTACTTACAAATTGCATAAATAATATTATGAAATTAATGTTTTAAATATGAATACATAAATATCTAATGATAGAAACTGCTGATTCTGTCACGGTGCATGTTCACTCAGGCGAAGACGAGATTGGAGAATGCAAGACAAGCTTTAATCTTTAAATAAACAGACATGCACTCAAAATAACCTTAAGGATCCACAGTACAAGACAAAACACAACGGGCTTATATAAACAAGAGGAAACTACAGACAGGTGAGGAGCACAGGTGGGACGGGTTAACTAATCAACTAAACAAGAACAGGAACAAGACCATAAAAGGACACACAGGAAATCATAAACCAAACCAAAGACATAGAACTAGTGACATAAACACAGACAAGGGCGTGACAGATTCATTCAGTAACAAAGTAAGAAACGCGTGACATTACGCCCCACCTCGGAAAGGCGCGTCCTCGCGCCATAACCATCTTAACAGAGAGAGAGGGAGGGGGGCGGGCGTCCTGGAGGCCACACGGGGCAGAGTCATAAGGTGCCTCCAGGATGGCATCGTAGCCTATGGCGGATCAGGAGCCTTGCAACGCCTGCTCAGGGAGGTGCTCTTGCAGCGCGTGCTCAGAGAGGCGCTCAGGAGGCGCAAACTCTGGGACGAGATTCGGGATTGGCACTACTGGCCGTGACTCTGGAACTGGAATCGGGATCGGCTCTCCTGGGTGTAAACTAGGAACTGGAATCGGGATCGGCTCTCCTGGCCGTGACTCTGGAATGGGAATCGGGATTGGCACTCCTGGCCGAGACCCTGGAACTGGGATCGGGATAAGCCCTCCTGGCCGAGACTCTGGAACTGGGATCGGAACTGTTGGAACTGTTTTTGTGTAATGGAGCAAAAAGAAAATATTTTCTTAGCGATTTAAGTCACTAATATTAACTATTGATAATATTAACTTCTTGTTTATTAAATTTTGTTGCCCTGACATTTAGTGAAGACTGCCACAGACCGTAATTGCTAACTGATCTGTTCATAGGCCTAATCGTTCTTAATGCACATGTGTGAGAGTAAGCTCTGTGCATATAATAGGCCTAAAATGATTAAGAATCTATATTTGATTAATAAGAATCTATATTTAACAATTAATCTAATTTTGATATTATGAATTTATAGGGTACAGTAAGTAAAAGATACCTGTAGCAGTTGCTGTTTAAGTGCTGGTTTAATAGAAATCATTTAAAAAACTCAAATCACATGAAAAATGCATGAAAACTCAAATCTTGATGCACACAAGACATAATAATGAATTAACATTTGGGGCTTCAGCTTCCTTAGCCCACCCCTGGCACTCCCAGGGAATGAATAACTTAATAAAATGTCTACTTTAAATGCAATGTAACTTGCTTTGGATAAAAGAATAACAAATGCAGAAACGTAAATGCAATGTAAAACAAAATGTTTCGGTTTACCTAATTCTGCATTTCTGTAAAATGAACAGCTGGCTGTACGAGGATTTTGCCCTTCATAATCAGTGTTGCCACAGTTACTTTGAAATAGTAATCGAATTACTGACTACTGATTACTCCTTTCAAAAGTAACTTAGTTACT
>JAUMHE010000069.1:15520637-15546058 GCA_032359235.1 Enteromius mattozi | reverse complement strand
GAGACAGTTTTTGTTTTCTCCAGCAGTGGTTTTCTTTGCTGGTTTCGAAAACCATGTTGTTAAAAATGTGACAACTTATGTTGTGTCCATTATTGGGGTATGTTGTCACAAAAGGTCAACATGTTTTCAATGAACTCAATAGTTTTTTGTAGTCGAGATATCCGTCCCAGTAACATTTGTACTTCCTCAGTGAAATTTCACAAACAGTAGGAAAGCAAAAATTCCCAAGGCAGATTTCACATGCAGCATCGCTATTGACAAAGAAGAATGTTATATATGTGTGTATATATATATTCTAAGCTAAGACTGCTTCTCTCTTCATCAAATCAAATTTTTATAGTCCCTCACTGAGGCAATTTCACCTTGAAGTTCTAGTTTCATCATACTGCATTATGGTGTGATGTTAGCATTTTATAAGGTCACCAAATAATTTATGCGCATCAAATTTTCTCTAATCAATTATGAATCAGACATGATTTTTTCAGATTCTCCAGTATGTACAGTGATAATCATCTGTTTACCACAACTGTTGATGTCAACGCAGGGAGCGGGGGGCCTTCAAGCCTTACTAACATGAAAACATCTGTGTGATTGACAGGTAAGGCCTTGCGTTGACAGACACAGGAAGGACATGTATGTGATTATATTATTATTCATATGCTATGTATGTGTGGTATGGAACACGGGGTCTCCAGGGGCCACACTAACCGTACTGACCTGCCTGTCTTCACCCTCATTGCTCATGCATGGTGACGGGTGGGCCATTCGGTATTTACATTAGTAGAATACAGTAGGTTGTTATAGTTTTACATTTAGTGTTGATATTATTATTATTATTTTTTTTTTTTTTTTTCAAATTTCTCTTAATTTATTTATAGACCAATATATGATTATATTCATTATACTAGTCACAACACATATCACATCAGATTTTCTTTTCTACAAATTTGAGTTCTCAATAGTTTTCTGCCAAAATAAAAGCTCTATACTTTAATGTTTGAAAGCAAATAATATAATTCTTTAATAATAATACTAATACTAATAATATTTTTACAGATCTGCCAGGCTCTACCCCCTACCAACCACAGCGCTCACTCTCCCCAGAATTCTAATCAGCATCACCTGCACCTCATCATCACCGCAATCACCAGCCCTATATAACCACACCTCAGTCAGTGTCCGGGCTCGTTTCTACGAAGTGGACTCAATCCTATACTCCTTAAATTGTGACTACTGAAATACTTACCCTGTACTTACCTCCTTGTTCTCCTTCGTTCCAGTGTTTGTCGTGTGTGGTTGGTCTCTCAGCTCCAACGTGTCTCCTCCGTCTCCTGGTGTCTGCCTTTCTCTGACGATCCGGCAAAAGATAAAGATATCTTCATTACTTTGCCTTTACGAACTGAAACTATCTGACTCTTGGATGCTCACCTCTCAAGACCGATCTTCTCTGTTCATACTCTGCTGTGGAAAATAAACAACTTGTTATTCTGGGGCAAAAGAGCAAAAAATATATATTTTTTTGTTTTTAGCTTATCATACACCTACATCTTCATGCAGTGTCTTCACAATTCCTATTCGAAGTAATTTCTGTAGAAGAAAACCTGACATAATGTATCATGCAGTGTATTGGCTTGCAAGGCTCTTAAAGGGATTAACTCTCTGTGGTCCTGCGCAGCATGACAGCATCTGTGACGGCTCTCTGTGCCACAGCGTCATCGCTAGCAGTAGAGATGAGCAAGCTGACACACCGCCAGCAGAGGCCTGGCACAGAGCTGGGTGCTGCAGTCAGTGTATGATGAAGCATGGAGGCAGCCGGTGTACTGGCCACCCATAGCCACACTCATGGAATGTGTGATCCATGTCTGGATGGGCACATTAATATCATACTCCTGTGTAATAGATTTGTTTTCAGTGTAAATAGTGGCTTTGTACCAAAATCCCAGTGAGCTGCCTTGCTGTCTGTACAGTCTCGCTATTTGAGATGTAACCTTATAAGTGACTGAAATGACACACCTTACATTTGCATGCACTTACATGTGCTACACTGTAAATATTAATACACAGATTAACTCCTGCATTTGCCTTCCATATGTCAACAGCGCCACCATCTTGGAACAGTTTGAATGGAGTCAATGGAGATGATGTCTCAGTACATTTTTGTGTGGAAACCAGTCATTTTGTAACTGATTGACTCTATACAACATTGTATTTATTATATCTGTTTAATACAATATCAATTTATTATAGTTTAGACGATTATAGATTTATATGTACATTAGCGTTCAAAAGTTTGGTGCAGGTAAGCTTAAATAAAGAAAAATTTAATGCTTACGAATGATGTATTTATTTGATCAAAATAGAGTGAAAACCATTAAAATATATGACCATAAAAAAAGGATATGTTTTATTTATATATAACTGTGTGTGTGTTTGTGTGTGACCCTGTACTGCAGAGCCAATCAATCAATAGAAAGCTTATTTATTCAACTTCCAGATTATGTTTAAAACTCAAAAACTGGCACTTATGACTGGTTTGTGGCATAAAAGAAAAATTGGTTTTGACTTTGACCCATACAATGTATCGATGGCTATTTGCTACAAATATATATATATATATATACTGTATATATATACATATATATATACTGTATATATACTGTATATATATATATATATATATATATATATATATATATAAGCATTACCTTTATTAACAAACCTCATATTTGAAGTCTAAACAAGCACATTCTCACCTAAAAAATGATCATATGACATCTAGTAACAACACTTTAATTAGCAACTGAATTTAATCAGGTATGAATTTTATTTTACAAGGATGTTTCACCAATATATGTTAAATTTTGAATTATATTTCATATATAATATGCCTAATTCTATTATATTCACGATCAAACTCAGTGAAATAAAGTATTGCTGTCAGTTAGTTCCTTTTCGGGAACTCGAGCTGCGTCATAACGCTTTGGGAACGCCTTCAGTGTGACCGCCGTGTGAATCTGCTATCGCATCTGTCCAATGGAAGGGTGTTACGTCATGGGGAGGTGACGTCAGAGACCAGGAAGCTTTAAAAGCATTGTAAGGGAAGACCGACGTCAGCCTTTCTGTCATTCAGAACCGCGCTCTGTGTCCTGTTCATTTGTGTCTGTCTGTGCTCTAACGAGAAACAAAACTGAAAGAGTGTTTGTCAAATCCTATTTCCCCTCCCTGTGTGTGTGTGTGAAATAAAGTGAATATGAGCCAGACAGTTAAGGGTAAAGGCAAGCCGCGCTTGTTCAGGAGATGCGCGTACCCATGTCCGCGTTATATTATATATTATATTATTATATACAGTATATATATATATGTCTGCCGCTGTGAACGCTCCGCTCCCGGAAAGCCCTTTTTGAGAAGGGAGTTTTCAAAAGCGAGTCTCACGGTTCGAATCCCGTGGCTGCCGAGGCAGAGCGGCGCTCACGATCGTGTGGCTCGCAGCTTGTTTTGGAGGAGGAATTTGAGACGAGGGAAGCTCGATCTCCGTCCGCGCTCTCCAGATCAAGTACTCGCCCTGAAACGGCCGTTTTTTTCTTCCCGCGGAGTGAAATCAACACTCACAATCAACACTCACTCATTCATCCTCCGAGGAGGTGGATGTAGAAAATGTAAATGAGCCTCCGCCATTTAAATAAATAAATAAAGGTGAATGGAACATTTTTATTAGGAGTTGTTTAGGTGTACTCATGCTGAGGCCCGGGGAATGGATGCTTCCTCCCCGAGGTGGTGAAGCAGATTTGGAGAAATTATTATCAAGCAGAGGTGGACCTCTTCGCCAATCACCAGAATGCGCAATGTTCCCTCTGATTCTCTCTAGCTCCTCCAGCTTCCCTGGGACTGGACGCTATGGTACAGGCCTGGCCGAGGCTGTGTCTGTACGCCTTTCCCCCGATCGCTCTGCTTCCGGGAGTTCTGGCGAGAGTGCGTTGAGACGCGGTCAGTCTACTACTCGTAGCGCCATTCTGGCCGGGCCGAATATGGTTTTCGGACCAGATTTCCCTCCTAGACGGCCTTCCATGGGAGATTCCAGTCAGGAGGGACCTCCTCTCACAGGCAGGGGGCACCATTGTGCACCCTCATCCGGAGTTGTGGAAGCTGTACGTGTGGCACTTGAGGGGGCACAACTCATAGCTTCAGGTCTCTCAACCGAGGTTGTCGAGACCATCCTCCAATCCAGAGCTCTCTCAACGAGGAAGTTGTATTCCCTGAGGTGGAAATTTTTCACCTCACGGTGCAGAGACCGCCAGCAAGATCCTGTTAACTGCCCAGTTGGTACAGTTCTTGAATGTTTGCAGGCTAGATTCTCGGCTGGGGTATCCCACTACACTTTAAAGGTGCATGTGGCGGCAATATCGGCTTACCACTCACCATACGATGGTAAAACAGTGGGTAAACACCCCCTAGTAATACACTTCCTCCACGGTGCGCTGAGGATAAGACCGCCAGTACGATCTCGTGTCCCCACGTGGGACCTGGTTCTGCCCTTCGGTCTAGCACTCTCACCCCGCACGTTTACAAAGGTAGTAGATGCAGCTCTAGCTCCGCTGCGGCTTCAGGGCGTTCGCATACTAAACTACATCGACGATTGGCTGATACTAGCTCAGTTGGAGAGCGAGGTGATCAGACATCTGGGGTTAAGACTAAACGCCAAGAAAAGTGGGCTTTCTCCAGTTCAGAGGACCACTTATCTAGGCGTGGTATGGAATTCGACCACGATGCAGGCACGAATGTCCCCTGCTTGGATCGAGTCGATTCTCAAAACAGTCAAGAGAGTGAAAGAAGGGGTGCGTGACCTGCAGGCCCTCTCTGTGGCCTTTTAGACTTTGCGCCTGGCATGGCGAAAGCTTTCCTGTACCCTCGAGCGGGTTACAGCCCTAAAGTCCCCACCACTGCACCACGGCCCATCGTACTTCAGGCATTTTATCCTCCTCCCTACGGGGAGTCAGACCACGAGAAGCTTATGTGTCCAGTTTGAGTGCTGGACTCATACGTCCATAGAGCTGCTATGGAGGAAGTCAGACCAATTGCTTGTGTGCGTTGGTCCGCCGAGGAGAGGATGCCCTGCTGCTAAGCGCACTTTTAGTCGATGGATTGTCGAGACAATCACGGCGTGTTATGAGTCCTCTGGTCTCCCCTCGCTGATGGGTGTCAAGGCTCACTCAACTAGGAGTATGGCGGCCTCCAAGGCCTTCTTTGCAGGTGTCCCAATATTGGACATCTGTAACGCTGCGGGTTGGTCCACCCCTTCCACCTTTGTCCGGTTTTACGGCCTAGACATCGGTAACACCCCAGGTTCTTTGATTTTCTCATCCGGATGTCGAGACACAGGTCAGGGATTTGGAACTCTGGGGGCGTGGGCATCTCGTTCCCAAAGCGTTATGACGCAGCTTGAGTTCCCGAAAAGGAACGTCCCAGGTTATGAATATAACCATGCTTCCTTTAGGGAACGAGACGCTGCGTCTCATTGCCATACTTTTGGCATCCCTGACAGCGCAGTTCATCATGACATGAGGCTGACGCCGGTCTTACCTTGCGTGCTTTTAAAGCTTCCTGGTCTCTGACGTCACCTGCCCATGACGTCACACCCTTCCATTGGACAGATGCGATAGCAGATTCACACAGCGGTCACACTGAAGGCGTTCCCAAAGCGTTATGACGCAGCGTCTCGTTCCCTAAAGGAACCATGGTTATATTCATAACCTGGGATGTTATCTGCCACTTCACTGTTAAATGTTTATGGGCAGATCATGAACTTTCCAAAATGTCAGATGCACATTGCTAATGCTGAGTTGCTATGGCTTGCTTGTCAAATGCCAAAATGTAAAGAACAAGTAACGTAAAGCTTACAGGTTGTCTTCTGCATCTTCTGGGATTTCTTTTTGGTTTGGATCTCACAAGCCTGCATTTAATGCATCCTGAATATCAAGAACACATCCAGGAACTTTCATGCATTTGTTGTTGTTGTATTCTTAAGTAACAGAATTGAACATCGAAGAGCAAACAAGAGCTCTTAAGAACACAATGAGAAAAGGCTTATACATACTTTATTTGTATCTATTTGCTACAAAATAAGTGTTAAAGCCAGCATTATGACTGATGTTAGCATGTTGCTAAACTAACAGTGTTTTACTGTAAAAAATACATAGCATGCATATTAGCGATTTGTCCTTATTTCTGATTGCATAAAAGTACCGTTGACACCAATTTTAGTGCTGAATACATTATAGTTGTCCATGTCTTGAATTAGCATATTGAACTAGCGAATGCCTTATTCAAAATGCTGCGAGAAAGAAGCATAATATAAGATAACATAATTTGTCTGCAATCAGCCTTTATGTGTGTATATGATGACTAAAAATGCTAAATATAGGCAGCTCTCAAGTGTTTTGATACAGAGCCAGTGACATACTGTAGAATTCAGCATTAGCCTATATGATTATCCTATTAGAAACCTAGAGGAAAAACTTTCAGATTAAAATTACAACGTGATTAATGTCGATAAGTATTAAAATGAGGTTAAAGCGATCAAGAAACATTAGAAGTAAATCCCCAAATCGTCTTTAGGAGACTATCCAAATAAGACTTATCCACTTGTTGTTTACCAAAGATCATTTTTCTGCAGTTTTGGCTCTGTTTGACTCTCTGCTGCCCCAAGTGTATTTGTATATTTCTGACTGCTCTTTTGGCCTGCTTGAACCCTAAAGTCTTTTTTGTGCACACACAGGTGGTCGGCCTGTTATAGCATAATCATTATAATTACCTCGTTCTGTTTCTGATAGCGTTAGCAGAACTTTTAAATAGAATGGATCAAGTGGCCAAATATTTGCTAGTGTAAAGAACACTAGAATCCCAAGACGAAATACAAACAGCAATTAGCCATCTTTCTTCAGCCTTACAATTTTAGACCATAATAGTCAGATTCTTCAAGAGCCATGTAACTCGCATTGCGCAAAAATCACACGGCATCAAAGTCATCTCCTCTTACCTCGTAAAGGAAGTTCTGCTTTATTTTTCTCTAGTCTTGATTTAGAGCACCACCTGGAAAATGTCATTGCCGTGTCAAGTGACAAAAATGTCACCCTTTGTTTATCCTGAATAAGCAATAATTGGCAATAATTTAAGCTATTAGCGGGTATTAACCGAGCACTTGTGTGGCACTCCGTGGGGTTATTCTCCTCAATGCCAACCCATTAAATCTAAACACCGTTTAAGCTCGGCAGCATATTTAGTTCATTATTCCTTTAATTGCTTGTTTATGTCTAGTAATTACAACCGCGGGTGACACAAAGCCTTAGCAATGAACATTCAAATAGAATTCCAAAATCAGACAAGGCGATTATGGCAGAAATGGCACAGGCCAGACAGACGCGCCCTTCCCTCATTTCCCTCTGAAGCCAGTCAATAAACAATCTGCATATCTTTAGTCCATCAATATTTAATAGCAGCCAGCTAAAGGGCTCCTCTCTCAGGCTCAGTCAGGTTTGATGTTTGATGCTTTGAAATGTGCCACAGACAGCAATCGTGTGGTCCCTGGAGGGTTTGGGCCCACTGCGTGTTTGTATTTGTGTGTGTGTGTGTACACATTGTTCTTTTGAATGCTTGTACTAATGTGTGTGTTCTGGGCTATCTGACATGTTGAGTATAAATGCATAACTACAACAGATTCTCTGTTTTTGACAATAGGTTTATAAATGCTTCTCATTAAAAATCTAGTTGGATTTTGGGCGCATATTGTGTTTTAAAATGCACTATAAGCGATACAAACTCACAGTGCTTGCAGAGATGGAAATCATGTAAAGCAGCATTTCGCAGGCTTTGTGATTTTGATAATCACACTAAGCCATATTGCAGTTTCAATTTTATTCCAATTAATTGTTCAATCCTACTAATAACCCAGCCCAACAATTTCCTTTTGTTCATGATTTACTGGATAATTGCTATTTTATTATGATTCAATTAATTTTACATGACTTTTCCAGGTCTAAAATCAGTCTCTCAAATATCCCGATGTTTAAGGACAGTGGGGACCCTATTTCTTCTTCTTCTTCTTTTTTTTTCTTTTTTTCTTATCCTTTTCTTATCTTGAGGGTCTCTTCTGAAGTCCCTAGTGGGCTCTGCCCCCTGATTGAGAACCAGTGCTATAAAGATGGTACATATGTGCCATCCTTGAGAAAATGTGGTGTTTTCAAAAGGTCAGACAGTCCACTTCAAATCAACAAAAGCTACTAGCCATACTGTATTAGTAAATAGACAGTTTCTGTGTATGTGTGTGTGGTTGGGTTGGTGTTAGCCATTCTGAACTGAATTTTAACGATCAAAACAAATGAGCCAGTTCAGACCCACAATTAGTGGACAGTCATGGCTATGTGTTGCCTGTAAATGAGCAACATGACAGCCTCTTTACCCCCTCTGGAGTAAACCTCTGCCCCTGGAGAAGCCTCATTAACTGGGCTGGGTTATGGGGGGAAAGGGGGTGATGGGGCTCTTTAAAGCTCAATAACCCTGGAGAGCTCAGGCTGGAACCTGTTCCCTATAATAGACAGTATTAGTTCAAGGTGTTGCTGTCAATCATCCTTTCTTGTGAGTCTAATTTAATGGCTAATAATTTGTGTCTTTTTCCGTCTACAAGATTGATGGCCGCGTTACATGGATTTTACATCCTTACTACTTATTTCCTTAATACTACTACTATATAGATGAAAATGCTTTTTAACAAGTAATTCAACTGCAGACATGTATCACTGAAAAGTGCATCAGTTTGGCAGATTTATTTGACCGTGTACCTATACTTCTACAGTGTAAAGTATTTGTAATCTTTACAGGGAAAAAAACTGTAAAAGTGCTACAGTTAAAAAAAAAAAAATGGTACAATGACTCATTGCACTATATATATATATATATATATATATATATATATGAGTAATTGTGCAGTAAGTTACTCTATCATATACAGTACAGTACAAATTCTGTTAGTTTTTTAACATTGCATAATATTTCAAGATACATTTTAATTCAAGATACTTTCAAATATATGCAAGGAAGTATGTATAATTTACAGTAAGAGGAAATTTTCCTAAAATCCCTACATTACACATCAATTACAGTATGATACATTTTTTTGTTAATATTTTTATTTTTTCTATTTTTTTTATAATGCACATTAATATTTAATGTTTTATTGACATGCCACTTTCTATTATTCACCTGTATTGTTATGGTGGTTATTAGTACATTTTACGGTAAAAAGAGTTTTGCCATGCAAGCTTGGTGTATTAACATTACATCACTTAATGAAATATGGTTTTAAGTAGTAAAATGTCACCACTATGCCATTAAAAGTTGTTGTTGTCATATGTTTCACAGAATTTCTGGCAACACAGGTGCTATTTTTCTATTACCATAAATTTAACACTAAGCATTTGTTTGTTTGTTCATTCATTCATCCATCATCTATTTAACTATCTACCAATCCATCTATCTATCTATCCATCCATCCATCATACCTCTGAATAAAAACCCTATGTATTAAACATTGGTGTATGACTTGTTTACCATATGTGCTATGGATATATGATACTTCAAACTGTGTTAAGGTGTGCTGTCAATTTACCAAGTGCCTGTTGGATGATAAAAACAACAACAACAACAAAAAACAGACTTACTGAAGGAAAGGACCAGGAATATACAGTATAAGCATAAAAAGCTCCTTTGAGTTGGACCAAAAACTAACCACCTTGAATGAATGTGGATATTACTAAACTGGCAAACACAAGCTATTTCAAAGAATACCATGATTGTACCATGCTATATTAAAATGATATGCTACTTTTGTGCCTTATATTAGTATTCTAATAAGTTTCAGTGTGTTATTTGTTTGTTTGGGGTCTGCTAATAATGAGCTTTCATTAAGCAGGTAGATTTTGTTTGAACATTTCAGAGCCCCGATACTGAAATACAAGAGAAAGACTCACATCTCTCTGGAATCGAGCCTTGTTGTGGATTTGACCCACGTACGGCGGCTCCAGCACTCCTAGGGAGTGACACTGATAGCTTCACAGCAGAGGGAAGCTGTCTATTAACATTTAAATGATCTTCCTCAGAAAGAGATAATATTATGAGAGAAAATGAAGAATTAGCGTAATGCTCAGGTCTTAGCTGGTTGGAACGAGCTCTCACTCGCCTTTGGAAGGTAATAAGTGCCTCCCAATTACGCCTAATGAATTCTAATGGGCCTTCGTCATTTACAGTTCATCCATGCTCAATATGGGGGCCTTTGGTCTTATTTCTTACACAGTAAAAGTGCAGTTAACTAGAGACTGATGGGGATATAATCATTTTGTCACTTCCTTATAAATGCAAATTTATTATGTTTCTAATGCCAAATCAATCGTTCATTTGTTGCATCGTGCGACTGAAGTGCAAAACATTATTATTGTGTGCATTGGTAAAGTGTTTAACAGAAAATATAAGGTATTTATCACGACTGGGACTGGATGAGTAGCGATAGCTATACTGCAACATCTTAAAATACTTTTAATCTGAGCTATTAACAAGGAATATTTTCAATCTCTCATGCTCCATTACAGTTTTCTTGTGTTTTTAATGTTTATGTTGGCCTTGGGTGACGCAGGCCATATGCTGTAGAGCAATATTTGGTTAAATATCACTGAATGACTGGCAGCTGAGATGAGATTCACTGTGTCCTTTGTTCTGTTGAGCAGATTGGAGCGTAGAGGGGCTGCGGGGAGAAGGTGGGCTCCGATTAGACCGCTTTGGAATACTGCCACCATATGGAGGAGGTGTAAACTTAGCCATGACAGGGATCGTTGTAGAATAGATTGATGACCCTTGTGAAGAAGAAGTACAAGTTTGGCATGCTTTTACAAAGAGCACTATTACAAAAATAATATGCTTGAAAACAATAGGTTTAAATGCAATATTAATGTATAGTAGTGATTGCAGATACATAATTGCATGTTAATTGTCATAAAACGCACTACAGTTAAAATGCATGTTAAATGCAGTTAGATTAACTTTCACGACCCACTTAAGTACAACTTGTACGTAATTTCATAATATAGAGTTGTGAAGGAGTGTCGTTTTGTACAAGGGGATGGTACACTCGGAGTAAATTAATTTCCTTAGCATAAAAACAAAACAATCAAAATAGAGATATTTTAAATAGTCTCATCTGAAAGTCTAGTGATAAAAAGCTTTTGAAAGTTTTATCTTATATTTCAGGCTTTTTATTTGGCTCTTCTTCAGTCTGCCTGTTGAATTAGCTTTGTCAATTTAGAATTAGCTTTCTGGCTATTAGCTTTGGAATGGATTGCACTTTAAAATAGTCGAAGAGAGGTTTAATTAACATGCTAATCATGAATCAAGTAAGCATTTCTACTCTGACTAACCAAATTGAATTGTTTCTATCTTGCTAATTAATATTATGTAATTAAATACAACCCAAAACACCGAAGTATTTGGTCACCCTTATAGTATTTTGCATTAGCAAAACAGGTTCATCTTTGTAGCTTCTTGCTTTCTAATAAGACTCGTAGATTGAAAAGAGGTTACATTTGAACTTTTTAATGCATTCTATGTTTATTTGGTATGCTACAGAAGATACAATAAACGGCATTAGCTTTTGAATCAAATTTAGCTTAAATTATGGATGTGAGCCGCAGCGCTCTTGTTTCGTTTAAGTCTTTTGATTTTGCGTCTCCATTAGACAACAGAGCACCATTGTGGAAATGCTAATGAGCTTGGATGTCTCCACATACTGATGGAGTGCTCCTTGTGACAATTCCTTAATTTAACGGAGCTAGCCTTGATGTATAGCGCAATTTCCACTTTTTTTTTATTTAATCTATAACTTAATTCCAACTAAGTAATAAAATAACATGAAGGCACCTTACAGCAGTCGTTTAGTGATGTCTGCTCAGTTGATGTGAGCGGCCTCTAAATGCACATTGGCACGACTTTATGGCTCAGTAGCTCGGCAGATAGACGCTTATCACTGTGTCAGATTCCAGCTCTCTGTAGCCTCCCTTGAGGTGATCGAATCATTTCTATGGATATCTGTAGATGATTTAATGTGTTTAACCCAGTGAAATAAAGGTGGTGGTGGGTGTGGTCTCCAATGCAAACATGACTCATGCATCTGTTGGGGTGTTGCATGAAATAAATGCTTTCTATTATATGAGTGGTGCCTGTGTAGTTGCTGAGGTGTTCAAAATGTTTTAACATGTTGCTATGTGGTTGCTAGGGCTCTGGTTGCATGTAAAGTGTCCAGAAGCGAAAAAGAGCCCACCTCCATCTATGAAATTCTTTCTTGCCTTTAGATAAGTTTTTTTCTTCTTTCAATAGGTGATTTTTGCAGTTATATTGTCCAAAAGGTAAACATAATCATAATCACTTATATCACACACACACACACACACACATGCTTATTGTAAGTAATAGTACACGCATTCATATGTCCATGTCTAAAAAAAAATACCTTTTTTTGGAAAGGCATGATACCTAGCTTCAGCCATGCTGGACAAATTTGTTCCCTTGTGTTAATTTCGTTAAATTGTGACCACATTATGAGAACTGATGAATAAAAATCATGAGAACTAATATGGGATGCTGTACAATATAGTGTAGCTATGGACCGGTGTACCCTGACTAATGCATAAAATTAATATTATTACTGCAATAAATACGCATACACAGATGATGGCTTTGCTGCACAAACAAGTCTGCTCCTTACTGCCGCCCTAGAGGCAAGATCGCTTCATCGGTAAGAACATAAATGCTCCCACAGTGGCTACTTCTGTGCCCACCTAGAGATGCAAGAAGTGTGATACCCTATTTGCTATCTGCCTTTGAGAGGCTGGGAATGGGAAAGGGATTTGTCTTACCTATATCCTGACCCACTGAACATTCCCAAGGTGCCCTACCCAAAGGTAAAAAAAGCCCTTTAGCTCCCCTTAACAGTACACCTCTTATTCTGGGAGGGCCTCCCTGGGGAGGATTCAATTAACCAGTCAGTGCGTTTGGGACGATTTAATCCCCGAAGCCTCATTTATCTCCATAGCCACACATCGCAAAGGCCAGACTCTGGAAGAGCGCCGCCCTGGATTAACGCTTCACGCTTTGCACATTATGTACAGTGGCTCTTCACAGAGAGCCGATTAGGCAGGAGCATATTCAACACGGAGGATTAACCCTTACATGCTTTCGTGTGTGAAGGGCTACCTGTGTATACAACACTAGAGGCGTGTTCAATTCTGTTTTATTTTTGCAATGTCAGTTGAAAAGCTAGTTAGTTTGCCCTTGGGCCTACTTTTAACAATATGTGCTGATTACAAATGAAAAAAGAACCACCCAGGAAGGAAACACCCAGCAAATGACTGTAAAAGCACTAGGAATACATACAATAGAATACTTTTATAAATTGTACAAGGCATATTTACTATGTGAACATTATGAATACAAAATAATTTTCTCTTAAAAGCCAGTTAAAGCTCTGGCATTTAGACTTTACGATACGTTCATTTCAAGAATAATGTCTATAAATAGAACTATAACAATAACTATATTAAAGGGTTACTCCACCCCTAAATGAAAATTTTGTCATTGATCACTTACCCCCATGTCGTTCTATACTCGCAAAAGCCTAGACGATGGAAGCTTCTACAAGTTTGGAATGACATGGGGATATATAATTAATGATAAATTTTCATTTTAGGGTGGAGTAACCCTTTACTGTCCATAGTGTATAATATTAACTATTGATTGGCTTGTCAGTGAATTCATCATTCATCAGCTGAAAAAACAATGTTTGAAAGTGATGTGAAATTCCGTATTCTTATAGAATTAGATCTCAAATATAATTTGCAAGTGACTCTTAGCAGAAAGTTTGATTGACAGGCGATCTGACCAATCATAATGCTGAGTCTGCCATTTTGTCCAACAAACAAACCAGCCAGGAGAATAGATTTAGGGTTAGTGCACACAAAAATGAAAATTCATCCATTAATTACTCACCCTAATGTTGTTTCAAACCCGTAAGACCTTCGTTCATCTTCGGAACACAAATTAAGATTTTTTTTGGTGATATCAGAGAGCCATTTGTCCCTCCATAGACAGCAACACAACTGAAATAATCCAGATCCAGAAACGTAGTATAAAAAAATTACTACGTTTCTGGATCTGGGATAATTTCAGTTGTATTGCTGTCTATGGAGGGACAGATGGCTTTCTGATATCATGGTTTAAAGAGTTGTGCATGCGTCTCTATCCTCCTGGGATGAACTGCTACATAATCCTACGATTTGTCTGCTTGCAGCTTTAAATATGAGAGGATCTCATCCTCGTGTCCTCCTTATACCTGGATCTACATTTTAATGGGCTCATTACCGCCTGGGCTGTTGAGTGGCAGGGTGAAGTCTAATGGGGCCCCTATTTCCTCAAAGGATCTCATCCAGACCGCTTCAGCACAAGGTTTGGGGCCCGTGGCAAGCCAGACTTCAGATAATCCATTTTTCCACCTTACTCGTCTTTGTGTTAGAGGCAAAACCATGTGACGCTATCGATAAGACCAGCACAGTAGGGGTTAAAGCAGTGTTCATCGCCAATCCCTGCCCCAATCTTACATATGAAATATTAAGCAGGCAATTGAGTATTATTGTTAATACCTGGCTGTACATACTGTTGAAATATTAATAAGCAATATGTTCACTATAATTTGATTAATGCCTGACTAGATCAGAAGTGAGTCTGCAATTGAAATCCCTTGAAAAAAGCTGATGGTGGATTTTTAAATAATAAAATTAGTTATGTTCCGATAATTCACTGCAGATATTGTGCAAATATTTAGTTTTTCTCTGAGAAATTGGAAGGGTTTCTGTCTGGCTTTGCTCCCCAAATCTGTGATAATTATATTAATAGTGAAACAACCTCTGTTAATTAAATTTCATTAAAAAAAAAAGTTTATTTATTTATTTAAAATGCTTATATTCTGTGCATTTTGTTTCACCATATGTCTTTGCCTTTCTTCACAGAAGTTAAACAACCAATGTTTTGCTTATATGCTCAAAGACATGATAAAAGAACAGGATAACCTGTACTTGGCCTCTCTTTTTTGGATCTTTTTTGTGTGTTTACACTTTGCCCTTTTGGACAATCAGGAGCACATGTTTTTGACATGGGCAAAGGCTTCCAGCCAACTCTAGCATTTCTCTCCATCTATACTAAGCCTGTGGCTCTTTGATATAAGTGTTTTTTGAAGGTCATGCAACCACAACCTCTCTATTTCTGTCTCTACAACACCGATTTAGGTGGTACAGACTATACATGCAGTATTGGCTATTGCGTCAAAAACACTTTTGTTTTCTCTTTGAAACCCCCAAATTGAATCTAACATTACATATTTAAGAGCTTACTAGTGATATATGTGGCCTAGCTGTTAGTATATGTACTCAATCTGGTGTTCTCATGTGGAAGACACAGGTTTGATTTGAACCTGTCTTGGGTCCTGATCCCATTTCCCACTGTGTCATTACTGTCTCTGTCAATATAAAATAGAACCCCCAGAGCCATACCATCTCTCATTCAGTTTAAGTAGCAGTGGTTGGTGGAAAAATGAAAATGTGCAAGTTGTGGTATCAGCTGCCAATACAATACAAAATTTCAGTCACATATAGACATAAATTGAACATTTTAAGTGCTTTACCCCTAATGGTTTTCAGCACTGCTGTAACATGGACCTAACTTTTATGGCACTTGCGGACTTTGACCTTGTGTAGCTTATTCTTAAAATAAGCACCTCAATTCCATTTTCATTAATTAATTTTGAGAAAAAATTAAAAAATAAAATAAAAAAAGCATTATTGTTGATAACAGTAACCATCTGTTTGCCTGATATTCCATTCTGTCTGATTGTTTGAAAATGTGAATTTGAACTTACTTTGTGACCATTACAAAAAAAAAAAAAAAAAAGAAAAGAAAAATAGGTGTTTTATATAATATGAATATGGGTTGTACGGTATGAATAAAAGTTAGACACTAAATCCGCCATGTTGTTAGTTTCAAATAATCAAAGCAACATCCTGTCCCATGACCTCATTGGATAGTAAAGTGTCCATTGAATACGAAAGTAGTCATCTGGGTACTTTTTGCCTGATGTTTTTCGAATACTATGAATTTGGACATAGTATTGTTTTGGTATACTTTTTTTTCACATACTATATAATATATTGCTATATATTAGCTACTGAGCCTCATTTTGACTTGTTTTAAGGACATTACATCAAAGCTGGATCAGCCTGTAGTGTGTTTTTCAACTTCAATTTTGAGCGTGACTCCAAATCCAGACCTCCAATTTGATTTCCATTGATAATTTTTGTGTGATTTTGTTGTCAGCACATTCAACTATGTAAAAAAACAAAGTATTTAATAAGAATATTTCATTCATTCAGATCTAGGATATGTTATTTTAGTGTCCCCTTTATTTTTTTGAGCAGTGTACTACAGTACACTAGTTTACTGTAGTAAAAAATACAGTATTTATTACAATTTATCAGCTCACTATAGTACTACAATAAGCTGTGGCATTCATTAGCAAAGTGTTGTAGATACTATTATATATAATACGTGTATATATATATATATATATATATACACACACACACACACAATATAATACATTTTACTATGATATGATTTAAAACAAAAGTGTTATGCTTACTAAAGCATCATGATGTTAACTTAGCAACATGCTAAAATTGAATGTAGTAACAATAATTGACTCGAGTTTCTAAATGCTGTTTGTGTAGCACATAGTTGCTGCATTAGTAGAATGTTCAATGTAAATCATATATGTGTGTGTTGCATTCAACGGTGCTGCTCTTCCACTGTTGTTGTTTTTTTTTTGTTTGTTTTTGTTTTTTACATGTAATGCTTTTGCTTCATATCATGCATCAAAGTGCATTCTAAAATGCACAGCTCAAGCTAAAAGAAGTTCTGTATAGGCTATCGTATATCTACAGTAAATATCTAAATAGCTAGTATGGATCTCTAGACTTTGCTTTTTTTTATTCCACTGCCTTGCATTTTGCATTTTTAAACACAAAAATGTGTTTGAATGTGTGTGAATGGCCTCTTGCAAGTAACGCAGCTCACAAGGTTTTGGAACAGAGCTCCCTATATGTTGATATATTTCCATATACATACACATATATTCAGAAAGATTCTTGCTGTGAGAGGCATGATTTGACTAACACGTGGTAAATGTAGACATCCATCTCTGGAGAACAGAAGAGTGACAGCCACTGATAGCAGAGCAATGCATTTCATTTACACAAGTGCCTGCTCTAGTCTGGATGTCTGGAGTCTGTATGATAGAATATGATTTCTTGGTTGTTGCTGTCTAATATATGACATTATCCTCTATACAGTCAAAAATATAGTAGGAATAATAATTTTGTATCCCTTTAATGCGTATCTAATACATCAAGGGGGAGAAGAGAGAGAGAGAGAGAAAAGATGTACACATATGAAAAGAAATACACATTTGTTTCTGCATCAGTTCCCTAAAGGGTCCCTTAATGTACATTTCAGTGATATGTTTATGCTTTTATTAAATCAGCAAAGCTTTTAATGAAAGCATGTGTCCCACTGTTTCACAGGGAATGGACTTGCTTTAAATCAATACTCTACAATGTTCAATTATTAATCATGATATTCAGTGCAGGAATCTCTTAGGTCTTTTTCTCCTTCATATCTTCTCTAATTTTCAACAAAGCAAACCAACATTATTATAATTCTGCTATGGTTTATGTCATGGGAAGCCTTTATTATAATTCAGACTAAAACTTTTGTTTTATTTCCCTTGTAGAACTTGATTTTGAACTTGATTTTCTTTCTTTCTTCTTCTTCTTCTTCTTTTTTTACCATGGTTTTATGTACAGTTATAGAAAAAAGTTTTTAATTTACCAACATCTTTTTTTTTTTCCCCCTTATTTATTCCTTGTGATCCACTGATGTCCTGTTAGCGATTTTCTAAAACCACTGTTTGTTTTACCGTGATTGGAAATCTTCATATAACAAACGTTCAGATGTGCAGCTGTTGAGCTTTCTGCCCAAGCACGGTTGGTGTGCATAACCTCTGAACCTTGACCTATGACCCTGTAAGCAGGTCGTTTTTTGTGTGCTAATCACAGAAGGGGCCACAGTGTCATTGGCTGGAGGGGTGGAAACACATACTGTACCTGATGTGAAATACTGTTAACAGATGTCATTTCCTCTTTGCCCCGAGGCCTGATAAAAACGCAACAACCGTCAAACACAACCAACAGCCACAGATTACAACCCACTCGAACCGGGCATCCATATCTATCTATCTATCTATCTATCTATCTATCTATCTATCTGTCTGTTATAGAATGCATTAAATTAATCTAGAGTAAAAGTAAAGAGTTTTACATTGTTACAAGTATGTATTTTAAATAAAAGCAATTCTGTATATTGGGGAATAAAATCATGCTTTCCACAAAATGTCAAGCAGCACAACCACTTTCAGTTGCGATAATATGATAATATTATCTAATCTATTATCTAATCTAATAACTGTGAAATGCACCACATCAGCCTATCAGAATGATCATGTGACACTTAAAGGGGTCATATGATTTTGCTGAAAAGAGTATTATTTGGAGTATTTGGTGTAATGCAATGTGTTTATGGTGTTTTAAGTTAAAAAAAGAAGTGTTCTGAGAAGCGAGGTGTGCTCTGATTGGCCGAATACCACAAGCGTGTGATTGAAATGTTACACCCCTTACCATAACGTGTTGCCATCTCCCACTTTATAGAAATAGCCTTTGCGTACTAGCAACCAGCATAGACTGCCAACAGTTTGAGTATCCAATGAAGTTAAAAAGTTAAGTCACAAACTTTCATTGGTTAAATAGTAGCAAAATCCACAGACAAATGTAATGGGTGTTCAATAGTAATAACTTATGAAAAAAAAAAAGAATATAAATTTAATAACATTTCTCAGTATTACTGCTTATAATGCATAACAACTGCTCATATTTTCACTCTGTGCAACTTCTTTGCATCCCTTGTAGCCTGTGTTTGAATTCCTTCCCTGTATTATCTTTAAAAAATCATGACAAACCTTATACTTTGAAATACCCTGTTTCTGCCAGGCAAAAGCACTCCAACATCCACAAAGTGCTAAACATGCTCATGTTAGATGTTGTCATTTATTATGGACCATCACACCAGGGCCCCCAGCACGTCGGGCCCTAGGCAGTTTCCACTGTTATTTTCTTTCTGTGTCTTAGACATCGACCTTTATTATCACGTTTAATGCAGGCAGTGGCTCCCAGTCAGCCGCACCCTGGTTTTATTCCCAGAGCCTATTATGCAGGATAAATAAGTGAGAAGCAATTTATTCTGCGCTGTGAAGGTTGAAAAGATGTGTATGATCAGCGATGGCCATTATCATACTCCTTGTCAGCATTATACCTGTAAACGCACCACTGAAGCAGCACAGGAGCCGAAAGGCTGATAAAGCCATCAATAACTTCATTCAAGGGAACATGCCTCCCGCGGTGCCGGTAGAGGAAGGGGCGGCCCGGGAGAGGTGTGGCACGAATTGAGAGGGGAAGGTCATCTGGGGTCGTGAAGCTATGAGTGAATACTGATGTCATCCACCCCCTCGGGTTCACGAGTGGCCGTCTGTCACCTCATCAGAGCAACATTGTCTGGCCACCCAAACTGTCACCCCCTCTGCTCGTCCAAAAGAGACCAGCCCACTCCATGCTCGTGTGCACACAAATAAGTGTACAGACGCATATGCGGGATTGGACGGCTGACAGCTCGTATAAGAAATTTACTGCTCTATCACTGCTATTTAATTCGTTTTTCCCACTATGATTAAATTGAAAAAGGGGGAGGTTTTATTGCTCGAGATGCTATTTAATGTACAGTGGACAGGAAGAGATTAAGAACAGTTTTGTCAGGTAATGTTTCATTTTTTTCCCCTGAATTCAATGCTGTTTACAATATCAGACACAAAAGTCAGACTAAACTCTAAACTATCTATATAATATTATTTAACCACCAGTCATATATATATATATATATATATACAGTAGGATATGTTCTAAGGTAACATTAGGTATTTCCACAGCTCCTTCGTTTTTCTATCTTTTATTTTTTATTTAAAGTTATTGATTATGATGCTTGAAAGTCTTTAAATTTCTGGGATTTTATACATTCTCTCTCTTCTTCTCACTCTTTCAATCTTTCCTCCCCAGTGTCTTTCCTTTTCATTGTCTTCCACTGTGTGCATAAGATAGTAACCCCACCTCGTTGAGATCCATTCTTTAGTAAATCCTGAGCGAGTTTAATGCACTCAGACATGCATGAAGCCACAATGAGCCTCTATTATTAATGCCCAGATGATCAGGGGTGTGGAAAGGGGGTTTTGCTATAGAGAAAAATATCTCATGTAGATGAAGGACTCCTTTCACAGTTTCTTTTTTCAAGGTACCATAAATGAAGTAATAAAGTAAATCATCTTATCCTGATAAATCAAGTTTTACAGAAACCCAATTTATATATCTACAACATCAAGACCATATTTGACCCTAAAATTGGCATGGATAGATGAGACATAATAACTGTCAGCTCTCAATGTCTTAAAGTTTTCTCATTGGCCAATTAAATAAATAACGTGATAGCTTTTTAGCCAATAATCTACCTCCTCACCTTAACCTGGTCTTCTAGATCATGACTGAAATTCACACATCTCAAATAGGATTTTGTATCTACTATGCACATGGGTTTCACAGAAGATTTGCATAGCTTATGCCTCTAACAATGGCTGGATATTTGGTTTCGGCTTCTGGATAATCTCAAGCTTTGCAGTTTAGTGTGATGGAACAGAATGTAGAGGTTGGCACTGAGAGCTGTTTTACATGAAACTCTAAGCACTAAACAGGCTCTGACTATGTCATAAATCCTGTCGTATACATATATAAATGAAAGTGCTCTGCCAGTAGTAAATAACACAAGCACTCTAAAGATAAAAAAATCCATATGACAGTATACTTACCAATGAAACATTTTGGGTCTGTAAGATTTGTTTCGAAAGAAGGGTGCATTTGTTTTATCAAAAGAAACATTTATTTAAAATAGGATGATCTGTAAGAATGCATCCTTGTTGAAAAAAACCCAGATTTAATAAAAAAAGAAAAGAAAAATCCTACTGACAGCAAAAATTTTGAACAGCAGTGTATGTGGTTGCTTTAATCCAAAAGAACCCATAGGAATGTATTTTGACTGAACAACTTGTCTGAATAGGCCTTTATATTATCAGAATTAACTATTTTATTATCAATGCTGCAATCTCAGGCCTTCGTTCATCCATCATTCCACAGAGTTCATCCATACTAAATGATATGCCTGTCTCCTCCTTTTAAAAATCTTTAGCAGTAATGTTATAAGATTCAATTTAGGTTTCATAAATGCCTCTTCACAGCCATGGCTCCCATTCAAAAAAATTTAATTACTGTTAATTACAATTTGCATGAATCTTTTCAGTGACCCCCTTCCCTATAATTACACATGTAAATGAATGGTAAGCTGGTGGGACTGCAACAGTAGCCATTTGTGGAGGAGAAGATGATATCAGATGGACAAAATAATAATGGAGGAAGACTGATAGAGCACAGTTTAAGTGAACTGCTTTTATTTTTAGCTCTCAATCACTGTCTAAACATTCTGATAGTGTGCAATGATGGCAATAAGAACAGCTATGAGATTGTTTGTGTTTCTATTACATGTTTTCGATCAAAGTCATTGTAAGGGTTGCCTAACCCAGCAGGAGTTCTGCTCTGGTTGTTGCAATACATTTCTTTTGAAATGCCTGTGGTTATTCTTTGTTCGGCCTTTGGTCATCCTTGGTTTCTGTCCTATAATGATGCATTACTTCCACCGCTGTAGGCATCGCACACAGTCCACACACACACATACACCTTTGTAAGGGTCTCTTGAACCACATTTCCAAGGTCTTTAAAGCTTTAACCTTCTACTCTGTTATTCCAACCAGGTGTTATGGCTGAATTTTCAATTTTGAAAAACTGGACATCTATATCCATCAGTAAGTCACTGGCTTATATTATATATAATGTAGCTCTTAAGTGTACAGTAGGTGTTTATGTTACACATAATGTGGTTCTTAAGTGTAGGTGTGTCAATCTGAGTGTGCTTGGGAGGATGTTGAGGGAGGTAGCAGGAATGCATTGCCCCTTCTCGAATGGTTTGAATATTGCTCATATAAATGCATTTAGAAGGAAATTTCAAATATGAAATCAGTACTGTTTGCATTTCAGAAAAAAGTGCAAATACGTAAAAGAACAGTAAAAAAGTATATATTTTACAATAAATTAAAATACAAATGTATTTTAACTTTACCTTTCATCTTTACATCTAAATCAATTATCCATTGGTGTACAGTAGGGATCGATGCCTGGCCCCCTTTTTTTCCCTCAAAATTTACAATATAATGGCCTACCATCCAAATGCATTTAAAGGGTTACTCCATGCCAAAATGAAAATTTTGTCATTAATCACTTAGCATGGGGGTTCCAAACCCATAAAAGCTTTGTTCGTCCTCAGAACACAGTTTTAAGGCTGGAATACACTACACAACTTTTAAAATCTGAACATCTGAATTTTTAAAACACTATAGATACTTAAAACATCAAACACTTACCGACTCCAAAGGAAAACTGGGCGTCATACATTAACACGACTGAGGATCATACACTACCAGGCTTGAAAATTGAAAATTTTGTCATCATTTACTCACCCTGAAGTAGTTCCAAATCTCTATGAATTTTTTTGTTCTGTCGAATACTGTACAAAGGAAGATATTTTGAAGAAAAAAGTTTGTAATCAGGCAGTTTTGGTCACCATTGACTTGATTGACGTGATACAGAACAGCCTGGTTACACAATTTTTTAAAATATCTTCTTTTGTGTTCAGCAGAACAAAGAAATGCATACAGGTTTGGAACTACTCGAGGGTGAGTAAATAATGGCAGAATTAAAATTTTTGGGTGAACTCGCCTTGTTGCTAGCGGACGCATGAAAATAAAACAAATGTGTTCTAAAATCATCTGAAAATATCAAACATGTTTGATAACCTCCGCGTTTGTGTCCATCATACACTGCTTGATTTTCTGTGAAATCCATTAGCTTTAATCTGCAAATTTGCTCTGACTTTCTTCAACTAGCTTTAGCTGGAAAATCGGGGGAAATCGTGGCAAACTGCCAAACAATTAACACTGTCAAGGTGCAGAAAAGTCACCGTAAGTCACACATATAACGTACACACTTCTGTGTTAAACGCAATGGAAATATATGTCTTGTACATGTATTTATGCTTTCATTTGTGCAAACAGCTTATCTTGCGTACGGTATGTGTGTGCACAGGATGCTGTCCTGGCGCTACGGTGATGTTACGCGCCGAATCTTTGAATAAAGTCATTATTTTTGTTTTCTTTCTATACAAAAATATTCTCGTATGTTCATAATATTACGGTTGAACCACTGATGGCAGATGAAGCATTCAGACGACATCTTTCATACTTTTCTGCATCTTGACAGTGGCAAGCCTCCCGGTTTTCATCCAAAATTCTGAAGATGAACAAAGCTTTTATGGGTTTGAAACAACATGGGGGTAAGTGATTACTGAGAAAAGTTGGGGTGGAGTTACTCTTTATGGTGCATTAAATGTATTTCATATTATATAATATTTATTGCTTGTCCAATGTTGTGAGCAGATGAGTGTGGAGAAGACAGATTTTATCAGTTTAGTAATTCCACAATTCTATTGAGAAAGTTATATAGGAATGACCATCTAAACATTCACACACGCATTGCTGCACATTTCCTAAAGATATTTTTCATGTTTGGCAGCTGACTGAGCAGAAAGATGTAATCTCCTCTTAACAAATGAGAAAGATGTGATGATACGACTAGCCTGGGTAATCAACAGCTGGCTCATTCCTCTATCTCTTGTTCTCCAGGGTTTTCAGTATGGTAGGAAAATCGCATCCAAATAGATGTTAATGTATCAATGCATTCAAATCATCTGACACGATCATCGTCTAGAAATGCAAATAATCTAGCAATAGCACCTTTATCCAAGCCACACACCCACACACACATTCACATAGCCATGAACATATGCATGCACATACTGAATCATTCAGTGGTTTTTCTGAGAGGGAGATGTGCAGCCTAACCACAAAATATGTACACATAATACATAAATTACATCATGTTATGACAAACAGAATACTTATATTCTGAATGTAAATACTGATTCGCCATTCTTCAACATTGTTTTGACAGTAAGGGAAAAATGAAAGCGCCAATGCCATGTGACATGGAATATTTATTTTGCATGATACTGATGGATGCACCTCATTGATTCCAATTACAAAACCTTTAAGGCTAAATAAGGACGCCCTCAATCATTTTTACCTTCCTGCAAATAAAAGCACTAAAAATCCTTCCTTTATTTCATCCAGTGTCTAAATTACCACATCTGACCAATCCATCAGGCCCTGGTTGGTATCGGAAGCCATTAGCTTCTGCATGCTAAATTGAAAGGCGACTTCCTCGGCTTTGCATCATCGTTTGATTAACATTGCTAATGGAGGGCTATACCGGAGTGGTGGTGGCTGATGCATCTATGCCAAGTGGCGTGGTTAAGAGGTGACAGCAAATAAATTGGACTCCACTGAGATAACCATTTCTGAAAGCCAGTCTCATTTGATGACAGCCATTAGCCTTGGTGTGCCAAATTGATCAAGTTGTCACCAAAGGGTGAACTAGCCAACTTATTAACCAGCATGAGGCTTTTGGTAATTTCATGTTTCCTCCATGGTGATGAACTGTGGTGATTTCAGACTAACTCTTTGTGCTAACAAGCGTGCATTGTGCAGTACAAATACAACCCTGTGCTGGATTAAGTATGAAAAGAAGCAGTATAACCCAAACTTTTGGATAGTAACCCAACCGCTGGGTCAAAACAGCCCAATTGGTGGTTTTGGCCATATTTAAAGGGTTAGTTCACCTCAGAATTAAAATTCTGTCATTAATTACTCACCCTCATTTTGTTCCAAACGCATAAGACCTTTATTCATCTTCGGAACAAAAATTACGATATTTTTGATTCAGAGAGCTATCTGACCCTCCATAGACAGCAATACAATATTATACAATATTGGGGGCAGTCGTGGCCTAATGGATAGGGAGTTGGACTTGTAACCCAAAGGTCGCGGGTTCGAGTCCCAGGTCCGGCAG
>JAUMHE010000069.1:15500138-15518904 GCA_032359235.1 Enteromius mattozi | reverse complement strand
GTGTGTGTGCACGTTGGATGGGTTAAATGCAGAGCACAAATTCCTAGTATGGGTCACCATACCTGGCCACAAGTCACTTCACTACAACTGAAAGGATCCCAGAAACGCAGTAAATATATTGGTAAAACAGTCCATGTGACATCAGTGGAAACTTCAGTTTTGCGACGCTAGGAAAATAATTTTTTTTCACAAAGAAATCAAAATAACATAGTTTACTCAACCAATCTTCTCCCCTGAGTTACGTCTTCCGCCATTTTTGAGAGTATCGCAATGCATGCTTTAATGTATTTGACGTAATCAGCCTTGTTTACGTTCAGGGGAAAGCACACGCATGAATGTAATCTGGGGTTGTTTACGTCTAAGCGCGTATGCGTTGTGATACTCGCTAATTTCTATAATCTCTCTAATCTCATATCTATGGTGATCGCTGCCAAAATAAAAGTCCCACCTCTAACATATTGGCCAAACAGAAAAAGTTATTGGCCAATGCCGAAATTTGAAAAAATGTCAAATATCGGCCAATATATCGGCCTTGGTGATATATCGCTTGACCACTATACAATACATTGATACAAATCAGTGGATGATTTACAATACATATGACAAATAAAATTGTTTACAACACATACATTGAACAATTTTATATGTGGCATACATATGTTTATGAATCCTTTTAGGACCTGACTGATCTTAGACAGCATAATAAGGCAGTTGTGTCCTGAGTGTTCTTCCTTTCTCATTCAGTCACTTTTCGTGGGCACTTGTCCACTTCAATACCCTATCTCTCTGAATAGAAGAGTGAACACCAATCTTGATAGTGCAGTGAGGCAGACTGATAAGAATACAGACTGCCATTACAGAATGCTTACTAAAGTATAACCACAGTAAGGTCAGAAAGGACAGTCTAAACTCTGTGCATGAAAGAGAGAGTGTTCTGGAGTAGTTTTCTTTGTAACTTTTCTTTAAAGTGCTGGGAAACTTAAATGGGTGTCACTGTAATGCCAGGGCTCTGTAAGAAAGCGAGGACCCTTGTCTGCAGAGCTCAATGTCTCAGGTGCTCTCGGGTGACATTGGGTCTCACTGACTGCATGTTAACACAGCCTGTCCCAGGGTCCTCAGGGAGGGCCTGTCTCCGTGTCAGCTTTATCTTGCTTCCTTTGCCCTTGGATGCAAATCCACTGCAGTGTCATGCCTGATAAAATAGGAATCCCATGGGAGAGATCTTGTGTAGTCTTGCATTTTTTAACAAATTTACCTTTCTGCACCTCTTTTTTCCACGTATCTCTTTTTGTATCTGTTTTTTTTTCCCCTGACTTCTGTTCACTTTTTAATGTTACATTGTTTTGGGCATGTCTGCACTAATGTGAAAAAGTACCATGGCCTTGCCATGATTGTTATGGACACTATGCCATGATGATGTCAGCATTTTTAGAAATACTGTAGCATTAATAGAATACTAGATAGCTCAAAATGAAAATCATAGTAACTCTATAGTTCAGGGACCAATGCTTATTATTAACTAGATGCTTATTAGCATGCATGTTACTAGCACATTGGCTGCCTTTTAGCACTCATAAAGCACTTATATATCCCTTATTCTGCATGAACATATTTTAGATCCCTTAATCCTATACCCAATCCCTAAACTTAACAACTACATTACTAACTATTAATAAAGAGCAAATTAAGAGTTAATAGCTAGTGATAATTGGTCCCCAAAAATGATGTGACCAAAATTATGTCATTGTCCACCCTCATTTCTTTCTTTCATGGAATGAATGAATGAATGAAAGAGAGAGAGAGAGAGAGAGAGGGATGCACACACATTGATATAAACGTACATATTATACCTAAATGTTTGCAGAACTTAATATGATTAACAAACAAGTTTAAGCATCATATAAAAATGCCAATCATTCAGAAACAACATATATCTGGGAAACAAGGCTATCTGATAGCTGTATCATGGTTCTTCCACAGTAGTGTATCTATTCTAAACTACGACTTTCTTAATATGTATTATTTCCTCACTCTCTCTTTTTACACTTCATCTCTTTATCCACTTCCCCATTTTCCCCTCTCTTTTGCATCATGTGATCTCCACACTCCTGACAAGGTCTGTCAGTTTTGTAGGAGGTGCCAGCGACCTTTGCTTAACTAACGATTCCTTCATCATGGCTCTGTTCACCACCAGCACAGGCCTCCCCTTTATTGCTCTTTATTTCAAATTAAAGCAGCGGCAGCAGTCATCCATCATGGCCAGACCTGACCTTTATCAAAGGAGATGACTAGGCTCATACGCACACACACAGCATAGAGCGACAGCGGTGGTCCCAAAGAACTAGACACTTGTGTATTCAAACAATGTAAAAATGTATACAGCTTTAAATATATAGACTTTATTGGAGAAACTTTGAAAGGGTTTTATATATATATATATATATATATATATATATATAATTATTAATGCATTTAAAGCACTTGCCCGGACATACGCGAGTCACCTGACATTTCATACAGCTGATTGATGATGAATATGATGCAGGGAAACAGCTCACTGCATGATGGATCTATTATGGCCTAGAATGTTCCTAAAATTGGGGCAAAAAAGACGTTTGAGTTGTTGCCTCTGTAAAAACTGCGGCTGAAGCGTTTGGATCCATGTGCAAAACTCCTTTATTTAGAAAACAGGCAGGTTCAAAATAGCAAGCAAACAGGTACAAAGGGGGCTAGGCAGAGATCGAGGCCAAAGACAAAAGCAGAGGTCGAGAAAAATGTGGGCAGAAAATGTGTAGCCGATATTTATAGCATTTCATTTAGTTAATCACACGTACAGTGGCGTTTTTACTCCAAAAGTCAGCACGATTACAAATGATTTTATGCAACAGTTCAATAAACAAGAAGTTAGTAGCGACTTACGTTTTAGACACCATATTTCCTGATTTTGCTCTATTCTGCCAACAAAAATCATTCTAAACACAGTAACAGCACTGTTTTGCGTCTCTAAGAAATATGAACGAATCAACAGAATCAATTAGTTTCTGAATGAATCAACCGTTTAAATGATTCGGTTCAATTGCAATGACTCACTTATTAACAGTGATTTGCTGCCTCCTACTAGTGGTTTTATTTTTACGTTTTAGATAGTCTATCTTAATTAAAAAATAATAATAATAATAATTTCAGACATCAGTTTTCAACATTTTGTTTCAAATATCTAAACATTATTTATGCATTAGTAACTGCAGGTTAGCATCACATGTCCCATTAAAATACATCTAGGCTAAGTTTAATTTCAGACGCATCGCAAAGATAAATTTTGTTGATACTTATTTTATTTGCTTGGTAATAGCCCAAATGCAAAATATTTGACACACAAAAGGATGATACACACTTAGGCCCTATAGAAAAAAACTTAAAGGTTAAAAATAATATTTTTTTCTGTTCTTACCTTCTTATCTTCTATCTATCTTAAAGTGAATTAAGTGAATTCTTACTCTAATTCATTCTTCACTTTATTGCTAGTTATTACAAACCACAAAATGCTGTTTTTGAACAAATACCCTCTTTCATTGCCATTCTCTCCTTAAAAAGCCTAGCAACGCAGCAAATGTAGAAAAGCACTTTAAGAAGAATACATTCAACATGATACCTTTTATGCAAATTGCACAGGAGAAAATAGGGAAAGTATATTGGCCGTTTGAAAGTAGAGATGTTATGTTGAGAGGTTTTGTCTGTGTGGATAGTTACAGATCCGACAATGTTCAAAAGCACCAAAAGAGGCTCAGCACTTAGCGCTGCATAGTTACAATAAAATACACCATACTGACAATTATCATCAGACTGCACTGTCTAGCAAATGTTCTATGCAACAGAGCAGTCATTTTCTTTGGTAATGATGATTTAAACGTGGAGGTAAATAGACAGCAAAACACTCAACAAATTGAACTAGATTGCTCTAGCAAATTCTTTTTGACTGGCTTTCTAACAGCAGCTTCTGATCCTGTGCTGTTTGTCAGATGTCTGATTTGGTGATTGGTGGATTGATCTTGAAACATATTTGCTTTTTTGTTTGTTTGTTTAATCTAATGATGAGGTGGAAAATTCGTGCTAATTCGTAGAAATTTGTACGACCTCACTCTTACAATTTGTCTAAACCCCAGTGACAGGTAGGTTTAGAAGCGGGGTTAGGTCTAGGACATTCATATAAATTCATATCAATTGGTCGTACAAATTTGCACAAATTATTTATTTGAACACCCACCACATTGGTTCTGCTCATTTTTTCTGCTCTTTAGATGTGTGACTGAAGCTCCGTCAGAAGGAATATGATGACAAGACAAGCTCATCTGCTATACATGAATACTTCAGTGCACTCAAAACTCCAGGATTCAACAGTATGTCTATATGGATGTAACAATCAGGTCTGTATGTTTATACCCTAAAGCCTGAATGGCAAGAAACTATAAAAAAAAGTTCTAAATCAGGACTATCATTTTCATATCCAGTACATTTTGTAATTTATAGCCCCTTTCCACATGAAATGTCTAGGAAATTGGATCATATTACAATTTGCTTGCTGTTTACAAGCTGACTGCACAGTGAGCGTCTTGGTTTTTAGGATAGTAAAAGCAATAGATAGAAGGCTGTGAGTAATGAAAGTAGTCATTTTTACAGAAGTTCAATACTGAATTCTAGTTTTATTATTCCCTGGTGTGTCTTAATAATGATGAGGTTAATGAGGCAGATGCACTGAGCCAATTCACTTTCCGAACTCACTCTGATCTTTTTCTTTCTCCTTCTTTTTGCTATATGTTTGTTGCACTGCTTTTTAAAGGGCAGCTGTCCACCTGCTGGATAAAGCAAATAAGCAATCAGCCAATCATGTCGCAGCAATAAACACATCTTTAGAAGCCATTACTCAAGTGGTTACATCATCGTTTAGAAATCATCAAACATCCTTAAACGTTCCTGTTGAAAATGGTTGTAATATTTTTTTTAATGGATTTGTATAGACATTTCAAAAGAACATCATTTATTTGAAAGAGAAATCTTCTGTAACATTACATCAATGTCACATTTGATCGATTTAATTTGTCTTTGCTGACAGGAACCTCAAACACTAGCTAACATTAAAGTTTATTGTTCATCAAAGTTCTGTGCATGCGTTTATTGATCAATGATTTGATATGATGGAGGGCTTCAATTTCTGTTTGTCTTCAATTTTATCTTTTGTGTTTCACATAAGAAAGAAAGGAGTGTGAGTTCAATATGAGGGTAAGTGTGATGACAGAATTTTTAATTTTAGGTGAACTACACTTTTGAATATCTTGAGGTGTATGCCGGTCCAAATTTTCCAGCCTGAACTCTTATTTTGCTCTTCAAAATGGGTCTACATTACAGCTTTGCCTTCTGCATATTACGGAGTACAGCACTGAAAAAAGAAATCTATACAGAACCAACAGCTTTTTTTTCCCCTGCTTGCAAAAAGTCGGGCAGATATAAGCAGATAACTACCATTCTGTTTCATCAGGATGGACATGCTCTGCATGGTATGTGTAAGATTACTCCTGAAATCCATGACCACAGGACAGTTATGATAGAGGCACTATCTCTGATCCTGCAGAAGCTTTCATACCGTTACTGATGCAGGGCAGATCTCTGATGTCACAGTCATGAATGATGTGAACAGATAGTTTTGCCATCTCGTATCTCCATCTGACAAATGTGAAGCAGATGGGATGATTTTATTTGAAAGGTCAGAGAAATAAAGCAGTTCTTTCTGTAAAAAAATAAAAATAAAAAAAAATGTTACGGTTAATTTTTCTAATTTCCTCACACAAGTGCTTAGTTTCGTTTTGATCAGAGTAAAACGATTTTTTGATTAGATCACAGTGGGATCTTTATCTCAAAAATGATTCTTAAAGGGCTCATGATATTCCTAAAAAAGTGAAATGCAATGTGTTTTTGCGGTTTAACACATACAGCATTTTCCACATTCTGTACATTTTTGTTTCTCCTCTAAGCCCCGCCTCCTGAAACGAGTCGATTTGTACAAAGCTCATCATTCTAAAAAAGCGAGGTGTGCTCTGATTGGCCAGCTATCCAGTTCACTGTGATTGGCCGAATAACTCAAGCATGTGACGGAAATGTTATGCCCCTTACCATAACGTGATGCCGCGTCCCAGTGCTAAGACACCAAAACAATAAAACACATTACATTTGTTGCATCCAGTAGAGACATAATTAATGATTATCATGACTTAGTTCTGTCTTTTTATGCGTCGTGTTGCATCACGTCTCGTAAACATAACACCATGCCTGCATTCATGATCAGAGAAATGACAAACAACAAGCACTACCCTTCACTTCTCAAAACTTTTTAAATAGTAAGTAGCAGGTTCTTTTAATAAGAAAACATAACTTACTTAAAGGTTGTGAGTCAGAAGCGCCACACTGTCCTTGCAGAGGTAGAATTGCTCCACTTTATAGTCTCTGTGCACAGCCAGCATAGACTACTCTCCAGGTTTTAGGAGTCCATCCTCCATAAATGCTCTGAACACACTCTAATATTTGTGTTGAACTGTTCTGGAACAGTGTTATGAATACTTGACCATTGATTTCTAGTTATGTCCTCTTTTGGAAGCACAAACTAAGTAGTTTCACTTTCACAACAAAACACAGTGTCTCCTGAACATGGCGCTGCAGCAACACTACAACGAGAATAATAGTTCCGCCTTCTTTCTTTGAGTAAACATTTGAGCGGTGTTTGAAAATAAACCCACTCTGTGACATTGAAAAGTGGGGGCGTGTTTAAACAAGCCATTTTAGGGGGGTGTGGACAAGTCATAACTTTTATAAAGAATATCTCTTTGGTTTTGAAACTTTAATCTTTGCAACTTCAGGGATCTTATCTATGCATTAACAGCTGGTACCACTCCAAAGAGAAAAGAAAATTAGAAATCACATCATGTGACCCCTTTAAAATCACAAGATCAGTCAAATTCACTCACTCAGCTGCATGGGTCCTGTTGTTAATTTTTAAAATGAGCATAACGGTATGCTTAATTTTAACATATCTCCTGTATCTGTGTTTTCTTTTCTACAGAAAGGAAGAAATATCTTTCTACTGAATTCTTGCAGGCTACCAAAACACAAATGGACAACAGAACCAATGTAGTCTGATTTATGAACAAATAACTCTTATACATGTTTTCAATAACTCAAAAACGTATAGCACAACTATGTAGCCCATATTTCTAAATAAATTAAATTAAGTTTATTTCAGTTTAGTTTATTTAGTTTCCTATTGCTTTGCTTTTGTCACGAGCAGGAAGCAAGGAGGCGTTCGGGTTCATATGCAGGCTGTTTATTAAAGACACGCAGAGCGGAATCAGACAGGCGATCAGGGTCGTTACCGGTAAACATCAATGGAGGAGGCAGAGCAAGAGAGTAGTCAGTGTCCAGGCGTGGGTCGGTACACAGTACATATAATCCAAAGGGCAAAACACAGAGAGTAACACGGAGTAGAAAACAACGGGGACACACAAACACTTCCGGGTTTTATACATGTGAAAACTAGGTCAATGGGTGGAGCAAACAATTAAACACCATAACAACTGACAAGCGGGGCGGAGACATGAGTGATTGGTAAAAGGTCCAGGCATGAGAACAGACACAAAAACACACACAGTTCATGGAGAGCTGGAGTGCCATCCAGGGCTGGAGATTCATGACAGCACATTTATGGAAAATGGGCACGCTGCCAATTAATTATTTCTTTCTTTAAGTTTAAAGCAATCTGTCCCATTTTCATTACAGGAAAAGTTTCTTCGGACCTAATCATTCATACAGAAAAAAAATCAGGAATTAGGACAAAAAATTAATTTAGACATTTATAAGACCCTTAATTTAACAAATGAATCTGAAAGAGACACATTGTGTCTCTCATTCCATTTGATCTAATTAGTCATTTATGCTCTAATTAAATTAACTGGACTGTTCAGAAATCTTCATCCTTACATGACATGATTTTTATATCTGCAGATAACTGCACAGTTTTTGGAAGTGTTAGAATTTTTATTCCCTTTTGCACGCCGCATTTACCCAAAGCACCATAATTAATCAGTTCTGTTTTAATTCACCTCAGATGGAACAGAGACATCAGTGCCTGCTGCTTTCATGGATCAGGTTCTCTTGTGTTGTTTACATGGCAGCGTCGCTCCAGACAGGCTCCAGCTATTGTTCCCCTGTCCCGTACTCTCCACAGCGATATGCTCATCCAAATTCTTATTACTATTATCTCGTCTCCACAGCCGAGCGAGCCCAACTTTTTTTCCCCCCCTCTCCTTGAGGAGTGCAACATAATTTGTTTGGAGGATATTTAACAAGCGAGCCGCTCGTACATATATCTGATCTGGCTCACAGCCTGAAAGTTGATACACGTGCTCGGGAAAAACCGAAACGAGTTCAGCGAGTGTTTTATTCTTTAGCTTGTCCTGACTTCCTCAGTCATCCTGTCAGGCCAAAATATAGCCTTCTCTATTTCATTTTACTGTCCTTGGTTTTGTGGTAGAAATAACTGGGGTGTCATTATGTGTTCTGTGATGTCATTATGAGTGTTGGAGAGGTAGCTGAGCTCCTCTGTGTCCTGACTGATAGACAGCTTTTATGATAACTCGTTCTTTACTTCACTGTAGTCTCGCTATTGACAGGAAGTAACTTTCAGTGGAGGTAAACTGAGCTTTACTGAAGAATAAAAGTACTAGCATGTATGCTAGCATGTAAACATTCACATAAAAACTCACAGAAATTAGTTTATAAAATGTTTGTTGTTCATATTTGATTTGATTTCTAATTTCTAATTATTCATTTGGTATTCAGGTGTATTTGTTTATTTATTTATTTTAATTTTTTGTCAGTTGGGTTCTGAATAAAACCTATGATCGTTTGTCCGAGTGGTGCTCTACTGCTAGCGCTGAAGTATAAAAGGACTGACTATTTTACAAAATCACACAGATTAAGAGTTATATAAAGTATTTAGATTTTTCTACATTGTGGTTGTGATCATGTACATTTTAGCGTGATAGTTGTTCCATTATGATTTATGTTTAATTTTACTGTTGACAGCATGCCAACAAATGAACACCTAATGGGATACAAATTAACGCTGTTATTTTCTCTGCATAATAATAAGCAGAAACCTTAATAATTTACTCAGAGCTGAAAATTCTCCCGTCAAGTGAGTGAAAAAAAAGAAGTAAAAAATCACCAGAAGGGACAGAGTTCTTGCGTGTAAAAATGAGAGATGCCATGCTGACATGTTTCCAGCCCTCTGCTTCATCTGAGACATGACACAATTGGTCAAAAATGCCCATCCAGCTGTTCTCAACCCCTGTTCCTGGAGCCAACAGTGTAATTGTGATCAGCCCATTCAAGTCTGAATAAAGAAAGAGGCCAGAAGAGTGTCAAGTCTGAGTCAAAACTGCGTCCACATCCTCCCAAGTCTGAGACAAGACAAAGACCATAAACTGTGGTCTTGGATTTTATCTTTGGTTTGAGCCCAAGACTATATTTCCATGGTCTGTTACCTTCATGGTCTATTTTTTCAGTCATATTATTTAGGGCTGCATGATAATGGTTAAATGATTAACCATGGCTAATTTGCTAAAAAATAAAAAAATAAAAATACAATCGCGATTGTAAGTCACAATTATTGCCTTTTTTACATCTCATCAGAATTGCTTTCCCATAACAAATCAATAGAACGTCAACTTGCATGGTTTGCTTGAAGATTCAGTCGTGGCAAACATAAGCCAGCAACCTCATGAAAGAAATGTAATTTATATTTGAGTAGATCATTAAACTCCATCTTACATGTTTGCTAGTTTTTCAACTTATGAGCATTTTACGAATTGTTGAGGAAGTGTGTGACCATGGTTGCCAGGTTAAATTAAACATTTTCAAGGTAAAATTACCAGTGAGCATTTATCATAAATGATAATGCTTAAAAATGAAAATTCTGTCATTAATTAGTCACCCTCATGTCATTCAAAACCCATAAGACGTTCTTTAATTTTCAGAACACAAATTAACATATTTTTAATGAAATCTGAGAGATTTTTGATCCTACATTGACAGCAATGCAACTGCGTCAACAGCACCACACATACAGTATGCATTGTGATACTCTTGTGAACACACCTAGAAAACTGACATGGAATGCTAAATAAATCTGTTATTATTTGTGCACCAAATGTATTTGAGTAGCTTCATCAAGAATATCTGATGTACGAAGATCTCATGGGTTTGGAACGACAGGTGAGTAATTAATAACAGAACTATCATTTTTTGGGTGAGCAATCCCTTCAATAATTTGAGAAGCAAAAATCGTGATTATGATTAAAATACACTGAACTGATTTGAACTAAATAATGTCACTCTTGTCTTTAAAAGCAGAATGTGAATTTTCTTGCAGAAGGCACACAAAATCATAAAACATTGATATTTGGTTAAATGTCAGCTGTAATGTCGGGTGACCAAAATTCAATGTCTAATGTCAGTGTTAATTTGTTGTCTAAAATCGATGTCAGCTGATGTTGATATTTGTTGTTTTTAAATAATGTTTTTTTGAACAAATTTCGGGAGAAGTACGTACGAATGATTAACCAGCCGTTCCCAAACTCCCTATATTCCTAATTACCCTATCAGAGCTAAAGACTTCCTCTTCCCAGCATACGTTCTTTGCATCCCTCCACCGCCCCTTACCCACTTCAAACCAGGACCAGGTGTCGGGTTCCGGCCATAGGAGAACTGGCCCCCACTAAGCCGGGTTCTCCCAAGGTTGTTTTTCTCCCACGTGGAGTTTTCGTTCCTTGCCACCGTCGCCTTCGGCTTGCTTAGTCGGGGACACCTGGCTTCCAGCTTCCTTAGCTGATGCCAAGTCGCAATATTAAGCTACCACTTCTAGGCCAACAATCCTAGTCATACCAGCTATCCCATTCTCCTCCCAGGGGCTCGTGGGGATCAGGCAGGCTCTGGGTTCCGCCCAGCTCTCGCCTTCTAGGGGTTGATTCCCTAGGGCTCGGGGTCCACCGGGCTCTCCGCCTGCACCCCGGACAGTACGCCAAACATGCTCACTATTGGTTATTAATGAGGAAGTGGGAACTCGTGAAACTATGTCAGCTGAGAAACATGCAGCGCTCACTCTTGAAAAGAGATCAAACTTTGATAATTTAAATGACGTTTCGGCCATTATCAAGGCCTTCATTATGTTGAATTTGATGTTAAATACTAATGACAACACCACTTTCATTCAAAACCAAAATGTTACATCTGTTAAATGTCATATCAACCTGTTGTTACATTGACGTCCTGTGTCTGCTGCCACATTTTTGAGATTATAATTGAATCTGTTTTATTTTATTGTTGTTTTTCTTTCCTGTTTATTATTGTGAAGCTGCATTGACACAATTTGTATTGTATAAAGCACTACAGCTGCTTGACATGAATTGGTATTGCTTTTGTCATGCACTTAATTTCATTTACAAGGGTATGGCATAACAAGATGTCTTCAACAAGATTGGATTTTATTGATCACTTATTGTAAATTGTCATATTGACTACTTCACAGTAGAAGTGTTGTAAAGCAACTCCTTTGTTTTTGCACAGAATAAATAAGTTCATTTTTGGGCAGACTGTTCTGACTGGAAATTCAAAGAAAGACAAAACACTTGGCTAATAGATAATTTGATTCACTCCCACGTTTTGGTCAGATATTTTCAGTCATTCAGAAGTCTGGCTGTCATAGGCTGCATCTGAAACAAGATCTTCTCAGAGGATACTTGTTACTACTAAATGCCTGTGTGGAAAGTGTGTTACCTGTAGTGCTGTGTGGGTGTTAGCAGCTTGCAACGAGTGGGTTGGCTGCTGTGTGAACGCTGTTTAAATGTTGTTTGTGCTCGCAGCGATTGGTTCACAGCTGGTGAGCTCGGTGTGTTAATTCTGTCCCTGCCCCAGCCCACAGAGGGCCAACATTCAGGCGAGCAGTGCTTTCAATAATTGGGCTGGGATCCTACAGCCCCCACTCTGGGGCACTGAGTTGGTGTTTATGCTAATAGGTTGGGCAATTAGCCTCGGGATGCACACAACAGAGGAAACATAAAGGATCTGATACAGAAGCAACGGGTGGGATAAATTACTTTTTTCTTTATTAGCAAGCAATTTGTATTTTATATAAGTAGGCTAAACAGTAAGCACATCAACAGTAAATGATCAAGTGAAAGGGATCCCGCAAAGCACAGACATCTATTTAGTTGATACAGACGATACAAAATAACCAAGAAAAGAAAATCTTTCACTGGAAATTTTATAACATATTTGCCAAATCAAGCTAAATGAACTAAAGAGGAATAATAAGAATTATTATTACACATTAGTACAAATTTTATTTTATTTTATTTTATTTTGAAATAGGTATCCATAAAATATAAAATATTGAAACATCAAATCATCATATTGTTTATTATTGTAAATAACTTCTGAAGGATTATATGACAGACAGAAACGTCTACTAAAAAACTAAAAATCTAATTTTAAATTATATTAATAATAACTGAAATAATTTTGATGCATTTTACTGTATTATTTTATTTTATTTTATTTTTTATTAAATAAATGCAGCCTTAGAGAGTATAAAACGTCTAAGGTTACATAGGTAACCCACGTTCCCTGAAGGAGGGAACGGAGATGTTACATCCCATATGTAACGTCGGAGTGACTCGACTGAAGGGGAACCTTGGTTTCAAAAACATAAAAACATCTCACTGCCATTTTATTTATTGATTTTATGTAGAAGGTATTTTAGAGTCTTTTTTCATCTGAAAAATATTAGCAAATTGTATTATTATTATTTTGTTCTTTCTTTCACAAATAAGACACTATAAATGTTGCTTTTCAGGTGTACTCTTTCAAACATGTCTCACAAAAAAGCACATATTCCTGCTGGCCAAGTGTACACTATGCATATTACAGCTATAGTTTTATGCAAATTTAAGAAGCACATCATTACCTACAATGACGAGAGTTGTTTTTAGGATTAATTGCAAGGCTAATTTTCCTTGCTTCACTGGATCAGACTTTGTATGGAGCAAGGTAGATTACGAGTTAATTTGAATTGATGACCAAGCTAGGCTCAAAAGGTTTTAAAAGTCGACACGCAGTTCAAAACCATGCAATTCAGTTCACAGCAGTGCCAGAATATTTATTTATGTATTTATTTATTTATTAAAGGGCCACTATTTGCTCCTTGGAATGTATTGTTAGGGGATTTTCCTTATAATGCTCATTTGATATGTTAATAACTGAATGCTAGTAACCAGTATAGCATTTAGCATATCAAATTCCCAATAGACCTTATCAGTGCTCATGTAAAGCATTTTTGTCTCTTACTGTGCGGCTTTTTTTTTTTGGCATAAAGTGAGCAAAACGTGTAGCTGCTTAGCTGTCATCCTGCGTCATGTTATTATTTTCATCTTGTCCTGAATGACGTTTAATTCCTGACATAAAACTTTACAAAAAACTGGATTATGGAGTCAATATTCTCTTGTGTGTGTGTGTCTCATTCTGTCACTCTCAGATGGGGCGTCTCTAGAGACACAAGCCTGAGGCTTGCTGGCAGGGGAAGACTATTGACCAGCTGCAATCTGGACAGAAGATGAGTACAGCTCTTGACAATGATAATTTGAAAGTCTCCATGCACTGTTGACATTTAAATATTTGTGAAGAACCCAAGTAATCCGCACAAGGCATTTACCCAGAGTCCTGCAATCAGATGTGACATTAATATTTGTTACAGAATAAAATTGCACTTGAAAATACCAGGATTTCCCTACAGTAAGATTTAAATCAAGCTTGCTATTGATTGTTTTACATGATTTTCCTGAATGACGCCTAATCAACATAATCATCATTTTGTTTTGCAAGGGAAACATCTCTTGCGTGACTTTTTACAAGCACTATCAAAATCTGTGCTCAAGCTCAATTTAGTCACATTTTATAATACATTATTATTATTATTATTAAATTCAATATATTTAAAATAATATAGTTTAATAGTATTAGTAGTACTAATACATTTAAAATATTTTATTTAAATATACATTTCTTCTTCTTAATATTATTATTCAAATATTTAATACATGTTATATGTATTTTATAAATTTACTGGAAATATACTGTCATGATTGTATAGCCATATTAAGCCCATAAAGGGGACATAACACATACAGTTTCACAGAATCTCATGTCTATCTGAGCACGTAGTATTGCTTCATATCTTCAAAGAATCTTTAGTTTTATCAGATTTATAAAAGAAAGATACAGCTTTATGATTTTTTCAGAAAACAGCCTAGCTCCTGGAGGTGTGAAAAACTCAGTCATACGTCCAAATCATTTTTTTTAATCTTTGGCCATGTTTACCATGAGAATGCTTCACTTTTTTGGTCACTTTCCATCTCTACTAGAGTTAAACAGTTGAATTTTACCGTTTTACCATTTTTGATCCAGCTAATCTCCAGGTCTGATGATAGCACTTTTAGCTGTAGCTTATCATAGATCATTGAAACCAAAGAGTTTCAATACTTTTCCTGTTTAAAACTTGACTCTTCTACAGTTACATCGTGTGACTGACGGAAAATTAAAAGTTGTGATTAACTATACTCTCATTCCGGTGTGGCAGCAGCAGACACACTGATATTACGCAGTGCCTGAAAATAGTCCCCAGCAATTTCAGGTGCTGCGTAATATTACGCAGGCAAAGATTCTTGATTATTACGCCGGAATGAGAGTATAGTTCCTACCCATATTTACCCTAGAAAAATAGGAAAAATATTGAAACTCTTTGGTCATTTTTGAGTGTGATGTTAACGGTCTAATCAGATTCAATGAGCTACGCTAAGCTACAGCTAAAAGTGCTACCGCCAGACCCGGAGATCAGCTGAATGGATTTGAAAACAGTAAAACTCCACTGTTTAACTCTAGGGGAGTTGGGAGTTGGATGAGCCTAATTAAAAAAAAGAAATAAATAAAAAAATTGGTGCTTTCCATTAACAGTGTAAATAACTCCGAATGCATGAAACAGCATTAGACCCCCACCCCCCATTTAAGTTTAATGGTGGAGATGAGGATTTGATTTTGTGGTAATAATTGCTTAGATTTTGTTTTATTAACATAAAACTCTTTAATGCACAAGCAGAATGAACAAACCTTTAGGTTTATCCTCTAAAACATGCTGAATATGCCATCACAGAGAGCGCTGTGCTCTTCTCTGATGTGTGTGGATCATGTAGGCGTACAGTGTTCTGCTCCCTGATGATGTTTCACTTCTACAAGCATATACACTTCACTATAAACCCTGTGCACTTTCAGTTGCATGTTACTGGAAGAAGATAACAACTATGCTTTTTTCAGACACTCGTACAAGCTGCCCAAACATGTTCCATGTCAGTATAATGAATTATATTCTCTGCAATTTTGTTAAATGATGCTCTTCTTATCTGGGTCACTGTGTTAACAATACCATATTCCTGAACCTACTCATTAGGCCTTTTTTCCAAGTGTCTTTGAGAGTTAAATCAGAGCCTGCCAGGAACTATTCAGGGAAGTTGAAACATGACTGGAGCCTCATGTATCATAATCTTCAGCTAGACAGCTCAAATATTAAATAATAAAGCATATGTTACCTTGATCATTTGTTTTACTTGTTGAAAAGGAAGTCTACAGAAAGATAATAATAATAATTATTGTTAATCTAATATATACAGTATATGACTTCAAACATAACAAATATATGATATAAACACGTGTGTGTGTGTGTGTGTCTGTGTGTGCATGTTTATGTGGTTTATGAGGACACCAATTTGTATAATGGCATGGGTATGACATAGGTATTACAATATGAAGGTGATTTATGAGGACATTTTCAGTGTCCCCGTAATTCAAAAGGCTTAAAAAACATATTAAATGGTGTTTTTTTGAAAATCTAAAAATGCCTGTAGTTTCCTGTAAGGTGTAGGTTTAGGTGTAGGGTCATTGTAGGACAATACCACATACAGCCTGTACAGTATAAACACCATTACACCTATAGAGAGTCCCCGTAAATCACATAACATAAATGTGTGTGTGTGTGTGTGTGTGTGTGAATAAGTGAGGGTTTATTATTGTTGTCAATTAAAAAAAGCTGACAAAAAAAGTTTAACAATACAATAATAAAAAAAAATAAAGATTTGTATCTTTTTTAAAGATTTTTTTTTTTTATTATTATTTATTTTTATAATCGTTATCATTATTTATTTATTTATTTTCTAGTTTAAAAGAATGATTAAGAGTTTTTCTAGTAAACTATACAGTCAGTTCTTTCCAAAAACATCAACAAAATACTGTTTCTTGTGCGGTTGTTTATGGTTTGTGTCATTAAAAATGTGTCACTTCCTGGAGGAGGATATCCTTCTGGAACTAGTAAGACTAGTAAGTTGTAACATGATATTGAGCAATTAATACTATTTTTAACCTATAATACTCACACACCTCTCTGTTGCTGAGATCCATTTCCAGTCCTGCACTAAAAATGTCCAGCTTAAGCCTACAGGGTGAAAAACAAGACTATTTTACACAAAGAATGTTTTTGTAGGCCAGGATTTACCAGAAACACTGCTTACAAATAATGTTTCCCATATACTGGAATGCATCATCTTACATAACGCAGGGTTTGAGTTTCAGGCATATGCAGTGCCATTTGAAGGGGAGTTTAGGTCTCATTCTTTCCCCTGAAACTTAACCGCAACATCTAACACTATGATTAGCATTCACACCTGAGATTCCCTGTGAACGCTCACTAATAGTTGTATCATGAGTCAAAATATTCCTGAGCAAGTGTTTGGTGTATGGTGCGGTAACCAGGAGAGCAGTTGCTAACTGCCTGTTGAAAGTCCATAAAAAAGAGATGAATATTAGTTTTCCGATTCTTAATCTCAATCGGAAATCCATGCATTGACATCAGTATATATCAGACTACTGTATGCCAGTGTATTTCTAAATTTATATCAGCAGTTGCTTGTTAATTTTTGATTTATGGATAATCTATATTAAATTCATTTATTTAGAAGCTATAATCATTTGTGGAAATAAAAGCAATAAACCAGGTGCTCTGGTTGACTGATGCGAATGAAGTTACAAAAATGAAATTGCTCGTTACTCAATGTGGATTTTAGCATATATAGTTCACTGGGGAAAAAAAAATCATTTGTAAGACAATTGCTGTAAGCAGAAACATGTTAGCACCACCTAAAATATAAAGTTAGATGTTAAAGCTGAGCAGGTTATGAACATCAGAATCCATAATTTTGTTTTATTAGATTATCTTTGTCTTATTAAAGGCAAAAGCAAGAATAAATGCATATATTAATCATTTTATGTTTGGTGTTGACCATAGAGATACAGATTTCTGGGTTGTCACCGATCTTTTAAGAAATTCTAAAATATATTATGAAGTAATTTATGTAACATTTTATTTTATATTATCCTTGTTGCAATTATTTATAACAGTAAATTATACATAATTACATACAACTAACCCTAACCAAAAGTAACATTGACCCTATCCATACCTAGTAAAAGGTACTTTGTACTTAATTGTATAATTATACTGTAACAAGATCACATTAAAGATTGACCAGGAGTTAAGTGACACTGAATTCTTTTTCGTAAATATCTGATAATACGTTAAAATAACATAAGAGACACTAATTTTCAATATCAAGCTGGAAAAATAACTGTTTTGTACAGCTAAAAATAGCTGGATCCGGATAAGACTGGAAACAAGACCCATAGAATTTACAAAGTACCCGTTTTTACGTCAGGAAAAAGGTGGAAACCAAACACAGTGCAAAATAGCTAGTCACAAATATACAGTGCAAAAAAAAAAACTGGAGGCCATAAAATGAAGGGTTGAAACAGTTTTGATACACCTGGTATTGTATGACTTCTTGAAGGCTTCCAAGTCATCTTTTATTTCCTGAAGCAAATTAAACATAACATGGGGATATGTTCGGATAATGTGTTCTTTCCAAATACATTAATACCTCTAGAAAAATCCTTTCCTTTCTACCACATGCTTTCTGTTCTCTGCAGTGCCTCTTCCATTTCAAGCGCAAAATAGTTTAAAACATGCTTTTTTGGAGCATTAAAGTTTCATTTGGCTCAAATGAAAGTTATATGATTAGTGCAAACATTAGTAAATCTTCTTGCTAGTACTCTCCTTGCATAAATGAATGCCATAAGATGGTTTACGCTGATGCAATCTGTTACAAGAAATGGCCCTTATGGTATGTTCACACCAAATGCGAATGTAATTATTCACGCGATATAACAACGTCAATGAAAAGATGTGAATAGAGGCGAATTCGCGGCAGACGACACGAATGACCCGAAATGGGAAATTTTCACATAAAAAATTTCAACTCCAGCGGAAAATTCGCATGACGCTTTCTCGCGCAAACCTATTAGTGAGGAGCTTTTTGACACGTCCGGGCGAATCAAATGAAAGAGAGCATTGCTGTAGCCATCTGGAGCATATAAAACTATTAAAAACAGTTGTATTTTATTAACACAGCTACAGAAATGCTATCTGTCATGAATGCGGCGTGAGCGTTCGGATCCAAATGCAGGTCTTTATTCATATCAACAGGCAGGGTCAAGTAAACAGGCAAAC
>JAUMHE010000069.1:15486481-15497275 GCA_032359235.1 Enteromius mattozi | reverse complement strand
GAGCTGAGGGACAGATGTTGCTGCATGTAGCATCACATACCTCTACATCAAGAAACAAAATGAAAGGAAACGGATGATGTTTGAAGAACCTAAGTGATGTTTATTTTCAAGTCTACAACATGACAAAAGGACTGTGAATTACCTGCTGCATTCTATAAAGTGTGCATCTTGTATGTTTTGAAACAGTCATGTAAAGTGTGTAGTATTTAAATGATATTTTTAGTTTACAGTTTTTTTTTTTTCTTTATGTTGTAAACATTAGATTAGATTCTAGGTTATGGAAAAAGACTAACATCTGTGTTGTGTTCTATAAAAAGTCGCATGAGAATTAACACTTGTATGGTGGTGCTGCTCTCCCGTTTAATAATGAACTTTATTTTGGCACTGCATGGCAGATCAGAGCTTAAGTAGTATCTTGTTTTTACTGCACTCTTGATGGAGCAGCACTGGCTCTCTGTCTTCTTTATATGCTCATTTTTCTTTTAAGCACTTTAAAGTAACCTCTTTGGTTTTTCACTCACTCCTTTTATAAGTGTATTTGTTTACAGTAGTTAGAATATGATTTATATCAGTTGTTGTGAGTGATGGGAATAACGGTGTTATAAATAAACAAAAACTTTTTTTTTTTTTCAGTAACGAGTAATTAAACGAATTACAGTTTCCCCCGTTACAACGCCGTTACCGTTACTGACAATAAAATGTGGCGTTACTATAGTTTATTATAATATTATTAGAATTGTATTTTTCAGTCCATCTGAATTTCCGTGAAGGCGCACGGGTCGCCATCGATTTTTCTCACACACACAAAGATACAGAGCAAGAGAGTCTACAACATGCAGACTTGACGCGCTACATGTAAATGATATTCTTTGTTGTATTCCTGTCAAAATAACGGAGTTCCTTTGGAATTCCTCAGCTTTTTAGAATCGCCGGTTTCTCTGGTAGTGGGCGGAACTAATGCACTAATGACAATCTTATTGGCTGACACTCACCTATTATCATCCCTGTTTTGATTTCAGCAAATCAATTCGAAGGTAATTCGAAGTAATTCTGACTACTGTCATCATATAATGCTAAATTATCATAATATCCTATTATAATTCTTGACTGACTGCTGCTATATGTCAGTAGATATGAATGTACAATGTTTTATAATAATAATTTATTATATTTAGTGGATATTTCATTAATTTAACATTTAATATTGGGGTCATCCAAGTTTGCCATTTATTTATTTATTTTTTGTTAAGTAATTAGTTACTTTTATAATGATGCAACTCAGTTGCTTACTCAGTTACTGTTTGTGAGAAGTAACTAGTAGTTATAACTAATTACATTTTTTAAGGTAACTTGCCCAACACTGGTTGTTGTATAATTAATATATCTGGACTCATTTTCAACACAAGCACTTCTTTACAGCAATATTGCAGAAAATAAACTCTGTCAGCCTAAATATAATTTACATTTTATTTCTTTTCTTTCTTTTTTTTTTTCTTTAATGGTATTCTGTGTTTGAAAATTATATTTTAACCTTATTTACAAAAATAAATAAATACATACAATTAGAACATTATTCATTTGGAAATACACTGTTATCCAGAGTCACCTACAATAGAAGAATGACAGTTATTTGTAAAGGGGCCAACGATATTATTAATGAAAAGCCATGGGCAAAATAGAACAAATCTTATGTACATTTATTTATTAAAAAAAAAAAAAAAAAAAAATATCTATATATATATATATATACACACACATATATATAATGAACCCATTTGGTTAAAGACCAAAATCAAAGTTGTTTTATGTTTTGATTTGTAATTACAAAAAAAACAAAAGAAAAAAACAGAATTTGTATTATTATTTATAGTTTTTTTTACATGATAATGAAACACCTTTTCTAACATGCAAACACTTATTTATCACAACAAATCTGTATGCCTGTGTTACCTCGCTTCACAAAGGACATAAAAACAGAGAGCAATTTTGTGTTCAGGTCGAATTCGGTCAAAATGTCTGCTTTACAGCGTAGCCCCCCGCTGTGACAAGCAAAGCAAATGTTCAAGCACACATCTCATTGTACCCTGAGTGAAATACTCAAATAGCACCCTGCCCCGAAGGATAAAACACAACACTCACAGAAGCGTGCAAATACCCCCAAAAAATCATACATCATTTCAACTAGGATCACTGGGGTGTGAGAACACTTAATTATTACGAATAGGAAGGCTAAAATAACAGAATTAAATGTGTGTGTCAGGGCAAGGCCATTGCGCACGGCAAACAAAAACACACCTGCCACTCAGAATGAGTGATTACCTCTCTCCACAAGAAAAAGTCAATTCCACACTTTTGCCCCTCCTCCAGGCACAGACATGCACTTAAAATGTCTCGCACACATATACACTCAAACGCATTCACGTTTATTTATGAAGGCCCGCAAAGTTCATAATTCTGCTGGGTGTTCCAAATCTGTAATCATTACAACAACATCAGTAGATCATTTTTATATTTGTTTGTTCTTCTTGCAGTACCTCTCAGTAGCCTTCATAGTAAAATACAGAGATCCAAGTTCCCTGGAGGCCTTATTCTGACACAGGTTGTTTCAATGAATGATGAATATGGGCCACTTTAGCCGTACGGGGGCTGCCTGTATTTATCATACGGTGTCTTTTTGACAATTAATTCAGCAGTCAGCCACGAATACTCAAACCCTTTCTCCAGCTTTATAGAACATCGATGTAGGCTTAAGGTATATGATGTTTACTGGATGTGTAATACAGTATAGGCTTAGTTTTAGGCTTTGTTTCTGAGTTAATGAAATGTCATGTTGTCATTCTCCAACCTGATGCATTTTAAATAAAATCTGCCATGATTGAGAGATCTGAAAGCGAGCCATTTCAGAAGGAAGTCAAGATCATGCTGGCTGAGGAAACTCATCGATTGAACGGACGGCCGGTAAGTTGAGTTTTCTCCCTTTGCGGTATCTAATAGTTACATCCATCATCTTGTAGACACACTGATAAAGACTCACATTCATTGCACACCCCTCAGGGACAGTTACAAGTGGATCCTAGATAGGTAGCAAAGTATGTAGGTGTGCTGTAGAGCAGGGGTGTCCAAACCTGGTCCTGGAGGTCTTGCAGAGTTTAGCTCCAACCTTAAAGTGCCCTTATTATGGATGTTTGAAAATGACCTTTCATGCAGTGTGTAACACAGAGAGTTTGGAAAAATATATTATATTCTAAAAATGTTTTGGGAGTCGTTGATCAAATAAGCTAAAAATAACTGCAAATTATAAGACAACGAAAGTGTTTTTTGACCTTGCATGCATGTCAACCTGTTCTTGGGGACTCCAACAAAACAAAAATATGAGCCTTTCATTACCCATAATAGGGGGAACTTTAATTAAAAACATCTGAACCAGGTAGTCAAAGTCTTTAGACTCATTAGAAATTTCTAGGCAAGTGTTTTGGAGCTTGTTGGGGTGAAACTCTTCCAATGCAATATTTTCTATATGGTTGCTAAGGTGTTGAGTAATTTTTGTAATTTGTTACAGGCTTACCAGGGTGTTCTGAATGGTTGTTACAGTAGGTAATTGCATGCTGGCCCAAGTTAAACTTTCTGTTTGATATTCACTGACACAATTGTCCATTCATGTAAAAAAGCAATAACACGCATCTCCTTGGCAAGCTGCAATTTGAACATTCGTGTCAGAAGCAATGCTTTTATAATATATCAGGGATTGTTTAAATCCATAACCCTAATATGAGCAATAATAGTAATAATGCTTCCCTGCTTTCCTGCGTTCAACAATAATACAATTAAGTAAAAGCCAATTCAATACAGTACATGCACCATAATGATCTACCCACAGGAATGATTCAGTATTATTAGCAATGTATGCCATATTATATTGCAGAATACTTTAACAATCTATATTATTACTAGCAAGGCTTTCTCGGACATTGGGTGTTGATAGTAAAGATCTGCAGAAGTGTAGTTTAAGGCTTTTTTCGAAAAAGAGTTAGATTTTCATGCTGTGTGAATTGGCAAGCAATCTGACCTCATGAATATTTTAAAACGAAGAGTTATTGATGATTCAGAGAAGAGGCTAAATTCACTTGCTTGGGTGTATCTTGCTGTTATTAGTTTTTCTCAGCATGTTGCCTTTCTCTGAGATGTCAATGCAATCAAAGCGCTGTTTGTTTTCTCTGGTGGTGATCTGGCAAAGGGTCTTTCTTTACCGAAGAGAGTCTCTCTCTGGGATGGATAATCTGGCCCTGGGCATGATTCCAAGGGAACACCATAATGACTGCCGTGACTCCCTGACCCTTTATGATTTATGCAGAGCTCCACAGGCAGCATGGCCCCACCGACACATAGGCACGCATTTCAATCCACTCCAAACCTCAACCCCCCACGCTCCCTAAAGATCCCAAAGCCCCAGTGAGATTCCTGTCTCAGGGATCAGCCCTACATATCCAAAAAATCTCCCCCAACACACGGCCGTTTAGGCCCCAGAGTGCTGTGGGGTCAGAGGTCATGTTGGAGCTGTCAGTGAGCCGCCTGTGTCAGGGGTAACAGTACTCCACAGGGATTGCCAATCTCTCAACCTGTTCTGGGTTTGAGGTATGAGTAGGAAAGGTGAGGAGCCAGGTGATAATGCATCATGCTGGACACTGTGAAAAGGCCAGACCTTATGGATTTGTGTGCTTGGGTGTGTTTTAGTAGCAGTCCTATATATATATTAAATCAGACTGTCTGACAGACCTCGCTGCTGTCTGCATAGGTGGCTATTTTCCAAGGCAGCATCCTAACTGGAATCGAAGCTCAAAAAATAGTCTTTATGGGCAACGACTCAATAATAGTCACACAATGCTTCTCACAGGAAATTCACAAGAGACTCGGACGAAAAATTCAATCACAATTGATTCCAATGCAGGTTGATGAATGATGATAGCATGCTCCAGAGCTAAATGGATTTAAAAGAAAAGCAAAACAAGGAATGAAAAGAAAAAAACACAAATATTGGGTGAAAAATGTGTTTTTTAATTAGATAAAAACTTGGTTTGTGTGTATCTCATGGTTCATTTAAATAGCGATTGGTGTTAGTATTGCAACGCTAATGATTTAATGCTCTAATAAACACAAAAACATGGTTCATTTTCACAACGAAAGCACAAAAACCACATAGCATGCACAGATATGTATTTCTTTATTTCATGTATTTATATTTTTTGGAAATATCTGAATCCGATTGCTGTGCCACTTAAGTCTTCTTGATTCCCTGGGAATCAAACTCATGACATTGGGATGGCTAACATCACATGCAGCTTTTTTTTTTTTTTTTTAGTTAAGACATGTTGCCAAGCTAATGATTTGATGCACTAATAAAAAATTATAAAATGGAACCATTATGTTCTTATATTAATTATGTACTTTTTTTGTTTCCATTTGGAAGACACTATCAAAAACCAATCACCATGCTTTACAGTTTGTTGTTTTTTGTTTTGAATTAAAAACATATTTGGTGCTGCCTTAGACATTGTCCTAAACAAGATATAAGGTAACAGAACTTTAGCCTTTGTGTCAGAAGTGTGCCTATAATGGCTATAAATCTTGCCTAGCTGGGTAGCACACTAAGCTTTTCAACACACTTAGTGTATATATGTATATAGTAGACTTGGGTGCCTCTGTTGTCTGTACACATCCATCTGTTTGAGTGAGTATATCAGCCATCCCTGAACAACCAAAAGCTTTATGAGGCCATGAATTGGGTTGCTTTTAATTGGCCCTCTGTGTAGAAGAAGAAGCCTGCAGCTACAACAAGCTTATCAGCTCCTGCCCTCCATCAATAATGCATGTGTCGGGCATTAATGTGCTGTGTTCTGCCTGTTAGCAAGAAACAACAGTGGAGTTCTTGAGGACAGAGTCACTCAGGAGGCAAATGGATGGTTCGGGACTGCACTCCAGTGTAATACAGATGAATGAAGGGACAGAGGCCTGGCTTTCCCATCTCTTCAGCCCTCAGGCCATCCCCCGATGGATCATATCTCTGTGACTTCAACAGTTGCCTGACATCAGAACTCAACACAGTAGTATTTTTCAGAGGACTGTAAGTAGAAATGTTTAATGCTTAGAACTCGTACCTACAAGATGATGAGCACCAAATCAAATCAACATAAAATGATTTCTGAAGGATCACAATATATTAAAATGGTCTATTTTTATTTTAATATTTAACAATATTGAATAAACAATAATATTTTTGTTTGTTTTTTTTTAATCCAAGCTTTTGGAACCAGCAGCGTATACATTACATATTGATTAAAACTGATATTTGAGTTAAGTAATAGCTACACTACTATACTCAAATGTAACAAAATGTGTGCACACTTGTTCTTCAAAGGCATGACAGCTTCACAGAAACCTGATGCATAATGGGAGGGGGTGCAAGAAATATATTAGTTATGGTAATGACCTGTGCTCAAGCAGAACAGCGCCTGAGGGATGGAAGGGCGATCAAAGCTCTTCTTTTCTCTCTGGACTCTCTGTGACCCACCCCCTCATCTCTCTCTTCCTCAGCAGGAAGACCCCTCAGCTAAGCATCTGCCACAAAAGGTACTGCTACTGTAGGTAATCCATTCTGCACACAATGCTGAAGCAGTTACTGCAGTAAGAATCTGGGAAAGATCAGTCTCAAAAGATGAGATAGTGGTGCATTAAATTTCTAGTTTTAATTTTAAAGTGATAGGATCAGATTTTTTTGTCTCTCCTGATAATGGCTGGTAAATTGAGGATTGTTTGTTTGAAGATCCTGACCGGACAAATTATGTTTATGTTTGCTGAGGTGAATGGTGCAGAAATTATTTCACCAAATTCTGTCCTGCTGGAGCCATTAGGGCAATTCCCATTACAAAATGATTTTTTTTTTTTTTCTGCACCATCTTTGAACACAAGTTGTATTCAGCACCAGTGTTTGTTCTCTGAGATGCTGAGCTGTGGTGCTAATAGGGGGTGCAGGTTTGAATTCAGCTTATGTCATTTCTTGAACCTGTTTTTAGTGTCAAATTACTCCACCCGATCTCATGAATGAGCAAATAAATAGTACGCCAAATAAAAATGAAAACTCATGGTATAGTTATGCAAAAATGGATTTTAGCATGTATATGCTATGCAATGGGTATGATTAGGGTTATGGGGTATCATATGATGCGTATCATATTTATGCGAAAGCTGAGCCTCATTTGCATGCCAACAAGTGTCGTATCATATGCACGTAAAAACTGTGTATTATTTTCACAGCAAACATGTGCGTGTCATATATATATATGTCAAAGTCCAGTTTTGCATAGTCTTAGCCTCAGGCGTCACACCCACAGGATGTTGGGTAAACGTCTGATGCATATGGCACACAAAAGTGGAAACACTTTAGGGGTTTCAAAGTCGTCGTTGGATTGGTTGAATTATACAGGATTTCCGTGAGATGTGTGTGTTGCAATCTTTAACTTTTAGTCTGGAAACAAAGATGCCGTGACACCGAACCCTGCACGAAGAAAACTGTGATGACGAGCGCTTCTCAGGATCAACTAAATGCTGGGTATTTAAAAGTATATTCAAAGTTCGTGGCACAGAATATTTAAAATACATTTGAGAGTTTTACACACTGTCTGTTATTCCCCCGAAACATGACTGAAACGAACTGTGATTGGTTGTTTGACATTTCAGTCTAACGGTCTTATTGGACGGCATTGGCCATTGATTCTAGATCTTCAGCCATCAGTCTGAATACGTATCAATACCACAAGTTTTTATTTGGCATATTATTTATACACATTTTCATGAGACCGGGCTAAAATACTTCAAATTGAGAAAATACTAAGAATATTAGAACGGCAAAGTCAGACTATCATTTGTGATTTAAACCTTGTGTTATGCTGCAACGTCTTAAAAATTTCAACTAAAATGTCAGGAACTAAATTTGACCCATTTGTAGTGCTTGGAGAGGGTCTAATTTCAACTTTTATAAAGGTTTTGAATGTGCTGACGAACGTTTGTTAATAGGAATCAACAGCCATGAAGGCTTTTAGCAATGTGCATACTCAACAGTATGTGTGGCGGGGAAGTCCCTCACTTTATAGCATTTGTGTCATATTTATCTAGCGTATAACTACTCAGAGACTGACTGGAATGCTCATGATCAGTCTTGTGAATCTGAAACCAAATGATAAATTGAACAACGTCCCATTTGAAGCAGTCTGTACTGACATAGTGTGAATGCTTGTGAATTATTATTTTTTTCTCTGTAGAGTTTATTTGAATGTGAGAGCCTCAACACAAGCTTGAAAAACCAAACTTATGTGCTCATTGCTGTGTCTGTGCATGTGAATAATGAATATAATGAATGAAGTTGTTATGAAAACCATCTATCCTGCAGTGCTTTGGCAGTGACCTTGTGTCTGTGTGAATACATGAACCATAGGCTTGTGTCAGCAAACTCTGATTGAATAGTCATCATAGTCATGCATGAAATACAGGGGCATGGTTTGCTCGCTCTACCTGGAAAGGGAAATGGGACACTGGGATTACAGACTACTTTATCCACTAATTTTGGTCCACTAATTTCGAAAAGGAGACTATAGATGATCACATTCAACAAATTTTATATGTTTTCAGTCTGATAGACACACTGGGTATAAGCCAATGTTTTGCCTTAATGACATAAAAAAAAAAAATAATAATAATAATAATAATAATAATAATAAATAATAATAATAAAGCTGACATACATGTTAGAAGCACTTTTTTAGCAATTATTTTAGAATTATTTAGTATCTTCCACTGACCAGTTCATAAAATGTAAATAGATATATGCATAAACATAAAAAAATTTTTTGATTGTGATACTCATATACTCATATACAATATACAAGCTTTTACATACTTCTATTTTTCCAACACAATATTATGGCATATATTATGATCAGGTCAGATTATTTGGTTGCATTGAAATAAACAACTGTGTTAATACAGCATGCAAAAAGACATGAGAAAAGACTAATTGCATTTCAGTATGCAAATATTAGTATGACATTATTGCTTTTGGTTACTTTTTTGAATTCTGAACAATCTGTCACTAAATATGTTTACATTCACATAGACAAATTATTCATTTATTGCAGGGGGCTCCAACACCTGTCTATAAGTTGCCCTGAACACCCTGATTAGCTTATTTTTATATTAAGTCTAAATTAATTGCAGAAGTTTAATACTCCTCTTTAGAGAGTAATATCATAACTAATCTCATGTCAATTGGTACCGCTCTCATATCACGGAAGGGAATTATATGGGTATTTTCCTGTAACCTTAATGCATTACAAAGTCAAAATACACTCAATCATTAACATGAATTGTAACATGTTTAGTCTGGCCCATTGTGTAAACCCGCGAAAACTCACTAGCTTTAGTCGAGAGAGAAAACTCTGTACCTGTTGACAGTCCTTTATGATTTATGAACCGTAGCTGTGGAGACAATATAAGCATAGAGTGAGCATATTAACGAGTCTAAAATGTGTTCAACAGAGAAAAAACGAGCGGCTTTGTTCTTTGCAGTCAGGTTGATAATTCAGCACACTAGCTCACAATATCTGATCTCAATCTGATGATTGAGCAACTTCTGATCAAGTGATAATAACCTAAAGTCTATTTATATATCCCACAATGCTCTTCTCAGTCACTGACAACATATACTTTAGCTTTGTGAACCTCTCTCTTGTCCATATTTCTGCTCTACAGTGTTTTGTATCACACCTATGGCAGCAGGATTTGTTGGGATTTATTTGTTTCTTTCATCGCTGCACATAATTCTACAGCATAGCTGTAAGACAATATAAGTTGCTGTTCTTGTGGGACTTGGTGGTAAACAACTCTCAGTGACAAAGCCAGGAAATAAAAGCTGCCTTGGTAGGCTAATTAGTCGCTGCCTTGAGCTGGCAGTGTGAATTCATTTCATCGTGTCATTCACAACAAGCTGTCGGTGCTCATCTGAAGCCCAATGTTTCATAGCCAATTTGCAGCGCACTCACCTCGTTCGACAACTTTGGCCAATAAATCTTTTCTCATAACTATATTCATTGTTGATGAGAATGAGCAGAGGAAGAAGGAGATATAATGAAGCTCATGCTTTGCTGCAGTTTAAAGCTCCTTAGAGGAGTATCGCACACACGTCGCCGATAACCCTTCCGGTAAAGATATGAATTTGAAATGCTGTGTAGTAAATTTTGCCATTTTGTAATGAGTTCTTTCGCAGCTCATTTCTAAGGTGTCATTTCTTGAAAGAAAGAAGCATTGTTCTTCCTCTGGAATGTTTTTCAGGTGTGTTTCATGGTCATATTCCTTCTATAAGTCCTACAAAGTTATGCTTACATTGGCAAGCAAAAATTCTGTTTAATATAATTTTTTTGTATTTGTGTAGAATGTAATTTTCTGTATGCATCAAATGTAGAATAAATGGAGATATAGTATTCCATGATGCAATGCATTCCACTTTCTGGCTTCAATAAACACAAAATTTTTTAAATGAATGCAACTGAACAAACAGCTGGAATGTTAATAAATTGCTTGTTTTTCACTTTAAAAATGTAGAAATAACATTTTTAAATCCCCCCATTGTCTGCTTCACCACAGCATTTTGATGCAAAGTTGATTTAATTAACAAAACCCCGCCCCAAAACGGCCATTGTCCAATCACACATCCTAGCAACGGTTACTAAGTAAGCAAGGTCCGTCAAG
>JAUMHE010000069.1:15462980-15478797 GCA_032359235.1 Enteromius mattozi | reverse complement strand
TGTAAAGCTGCTTTGCAATGATATGTATCATGAAAAGCGCTATACAAATAAATTTGAATTGAATTGAATTGAATTATAAAAGTATAAGAAGCTTAAGAAAAAAGCAAACATGCTACAAAACTTTGTGCTGCTTAGCCAAAACTATGACCTGGAACAAATAATACATTCATGAGACCACGAATGCCTGTAAAAATATACCCAAAACAAATTGTATCTCATGTTTAATCACTACAGAAATGTCAGAGCCAGCAGCAAATGTCGGAAGGACTAGCCAAGCTTGAGGCTGCTCTCAGTGGATACATAAGCACTGAGTGCCCGGTGAGCACCTGGAGCTCTGAAATTGTCGAAGAAAATTTTCAAACAGACGCTATCTTTATAAATAATCTGCAGATTTATGTTTCAAACAGCTACATTCTCGTTTGAAAAACTCTTAAAACTACATTTCATGACACATTAACAGTAATATTAGAACAGACAAGAATGCATATTGAGAAACAGCTATTGTCTGTGTGAAAATATAAAAATATAAAATACACTGTTATAGATTTTTGTGTTTGCGCATGATGTAAATAAGCCTAACACGGACAACAGAGAGGAATGAGTGAAGGAAGCTTTATCCCGTTGTATCATGCAAAATTGACAATTCTAGTCAACCAAGCTTCTGAAGTGAGTTAAGCTCCACCGTTTTAGTACACTTTGCTGTGCTAGGTACCCCAATGGAAGGGTACCAAAAAAGTGGTACGGTACGGTTCGTTAATTTGGTACCATTTACAACTTCTGACAATGGAAACGGGCATCATTGCATACCGTACTGTACCGAACCGTACCGCTCAGTGTAAACGAGCCATAACACCACATAGAAATGTGCTTTCTTTCTTCACTTTAATGACCACATGGAAACTGTATAAAAACTGAAATAAAAGTAACAATAATTACTATTTTGAATATTTTTGTGCTTATCTGGCCATTGAGTTACGACCGTGGTCATTGTGAAATATATTTTAAATAAGAAGGTAGATCACATTCACATCCTAATGGCATTAAATCTGTATGGAACAGAACCAAAGCCAACCCAACTATATATTTACAAACCACTTAATCATTTGGATTGGATTTTTTCGATTTATTGAATAAAAAGGCACTTTTGTGCTACTTGCAGTGGGTTTAACTCATCGCATTAAGAGCCCAACAGATGTATCATATTCAAAGTATTTTAGTCTTAATTACTGTAACGTTCTATTGGGTTTGTGTCTTTAGCAATATAGCAGAAGTCTTGTAGCAAATGAACTAGATGTCTGGGCTGAGCAGTCAACCATTCAGAGATTAGTTCATGTCTTATATTCCTTTGATGCTGACAAGCTAATAGGGCCTAGCAGTGCATTTGAAGCACATTTCAGGGAAATAATTTCCTTCTCTGTGGCTCGCTGGCTCAAGGTTCATTGAATGACTGCATTACTTAGACCATTTGCTCGCTGGACACAACTGTGCCAGGACAAGATGCAATGTTTATTCATGCAGTCATGCATCTCTGGCCTTTCACCTGTGCATATCTGTTGAATATGAAAATGCGCTCACCCTCTGAGCACCCCGCTGCCATACACACACACACACACACACACACACACAAACACGTGCACACAGAGAGACAGAGAAGGACGGCAAAACCTGCCCACACACAAACACAATCGTTTACTTTCCTCCGCTGTGCTTTTTTGGTCAGCCTCAGTGAAATGGAAAATGTCTGTTTGATAGTTTAAAGGAATAGTTCTTCAAAAAATCAGAAGTCTGTTTACTCATCCTTATGTTGTTATTTTTCCTTCTTCTGTAGAACACAAAATGTAAATATTTGAATAACACACAAGCCACTCTTTTCCATATAATTTAAATGAATAGGGAATGGTGCTGTGAAGAACCACACAGCCAAAAAGCACCTTAATACTACTATAACAGGGATAGATATGTTCTGTATTCCAAGTCATATGGTAGCTTTTTGTGAAGAACAAAACCAAAATCTCATTTAAATTAAATTTGTTGATTGCTAAATACAACTCCACCATTATAGCCACGCCCTCAAGCAGTGATATACACAGAAGCAAAAGGATGGCAGGCAGAAATGTATAACAAAGTAAGGAATTTTAATAAAGATAGCAAAACAAAAATAATACACAGAGAACCAGAAACATACAGAAACATATACACAAACCAATCAAAAACATATACAGCACATGCCAACCTGTATAACGGTATTACTTTTAACATGATTTCCAAGATATGTGTGTGTGTGTAATTTATTTTGTGTTATTTATTGTTTTACTGCACAAAATGTATTTCTCTTTACAGTTCAGATTAAACAACACGTTTAAAAGAAATAAAAACAATATAAAGACAACTCTTTAGTGTTTTGCAGATTCTTCTACAAGAATTTTTAGTTATTCTTTCACCAGATTTTCTTTTACACGCTCAGGAGTAAATTAATATTTCTCAAACCAAAACTAAGATTAGCAACAATTATAAGCTACCTACTGTATATATTTATAACTTTATCTAGCTTTATCTATAATACATTTCTCTGAACACAAAACATACTGTATAGAACACATTTATGTAAAAGGGTAGTCACTAAATTATACACATCTACATGACTTCCAGAATCAGAGCAGACAGTAACACTTATTTGGTTTCTTTGCAATGCAGCAAAAGGTAAGTATTATTTGACAAACATGATTAGTTGTTATCACCTACATAGCATGTCTGAAGCTAAATAATTTTATCATTAATAATCATCTTCAGAATTTACCTTTTAGACGCAGATAAAATCCACATCCAGGTATTTATAAGTCCAAGCACAAGGATCAGAGAAAACTGTGTTATATGCAGGAACAGAACATTTCTTTCTTGCATTACACCTGGAGAGACAACGACAAGTACTTGAGAATATCTTCCATTGACATAAGAATTATGTTTTTCTTGCTTCTGGTAAAATTATGCATAAAATTAAATTGCAAATAAACAAGAAGCTCTCTGCTATTTGTTAATCCTACCGTGAAGACATTATACGGAGGGATGATCTTTGGAAGCAACGCATATTTGAGGTGTGAATAGCTGCTATCCCACCAGTGCATGTTGTCCGATCAGTCCGCCCATAGTTGGCTTTATTGATCCTTATTATTCCCGAAGCTGACACATGTAAGAAATAAACAATACATTAATTTATGTAAATGTATAATGAGAACTGTGGTAAAGTTTAGTGTCCAAGCTCAAAGTCTTCTCCTGATCATGCTCTCTTCTGTTCTCTTCCATTGCTTCCTGTCTTGGGCACAAAAGGCGAAAATATAACTTAGAAATGACTGAATTACTCACTACACTTGAGGTTCATAATTCCTCCCTCACAGACCACTGCTCTTTTTGCTTCTACTCCTGCAGGGAGGAAACACACAAGAAGATAATAAAATTACTTAATTTTGTAATGTTGTACTTGAAAATCTTTTTTTAAATTTAATGTTTAATACTTTATACATTCTACCATTCTTACCATGCTGACACAGAAAGAGCAGCACTGAAAGTCAAAATCACAAGAAAGCAATTCAAACACTGAATTGAACATTTGAAATAATTGAATTGTATTACTTTCACTTCCAGAATGAAAATTTCCTGATAATTTACTCACCCCTATGCCATCCAAGATGTTCATGTCTTTCTTTTTCAGTCACAAAGAAATACATTTTTTTGAGGATTTTTCTCCATGTAGTGGACTTAAATGACGCTCAACGGATTGAAGATTAAAAGTGCTGTTTCAGTGCAGCTCAAACAGAACGATTAAAAAAAAAAGAAAGAACAAAAGAGTTTTTAACCTCAAACTCTTCTGTGATGCACATTCTGTTGAGCGCTATTGTTGTCCACTATATGGAGAAAAATCCTAGAAAGTTTTCTTCAAAAAACGTAATATCTTTGCAACTGAAAAGAAGAAAGACATAAATATATTGGGTGACATGGGGGTGAGTAAATTATCAGGAACTGTTTTATTCTGGAAGTGAACTAATTCTAAATGAATACTTACAAATGATCCAGCTTAGCTTTTGCACCAACATGTTGAATGTGTGAACAGATGAAAAACTAGAATTCACATGTGCACATGGTATTTATAGTACAGACAGATCCATCATCATCTATAAATTACAGATAACAATAACAGATAATCTTTTGTTGATTGTTAACTTGGTTGATTGTACATTGCAAATGTTTTATGATTCGACATTATCCCATTTTACTGCTTTATTGATCATATGTTTAGTCATCTTTAATACCCAATTGAGACTTTTTTCCTGTTGTTGGATTGTATGATTTTGCACATTCACACTGTTCTGTCATAACAACTCTTAAGAGTCTGGCATGGCAGTGGACAAAGCAATGGTAATGTATTTTGGTCTTGGCAGAATAGCTAAAGCCACAGACATGCTGTTTGCTGCACAAACACGAAATTACCAACCTGCTCTCATTAAGTACCTATGTGCACTTTTTGTCCAATATTGTTTTTACGTGCCTTACTGCACTTTTCACTCCATGTTCGACATGGTCCCTACACAGTGTTCATTGCTCCCTACTCCCTGAGCAAGTTTACTTCACTTCGGAACATTCATTCGCAGATTTACGCTGTAAATAAATGAATACGATTTAAGTTACCTCTCACACATGCTCTTTGAATGGAACATAGTTTGCTTCTAACTGGAATCTTGGCGGAATATCCGGTGATGACCACTTCGCAGGGCACATACATTCGAATAGATCAAACGTCTGAAGCAACAAGCGAAACATACAAAATGTGCAGAACGGTTGGGCACAAGGACTGGGATTGAGAATCGCTGCCCTATCATGAAATATGTTCTACAAATGAAAACTAATATAAAAAAAAAACATTTGTTGATGCAACCATAAAATTTCAGCTATACACTTTATGCACATTTGAACTGTTTTGTCGGAACCGTAGTTGCATGGGATTCAAGTACATCTCTGTACTCTGTGAGCTACCGAACAAACCTACTGTCTATGATGAAGCTGAATATGTGTAATGCCAATCCCAGTATATTAATATTGTTTTGTCAACATTCTTCAGTCAACATTCTTCAAGTAATTGTGTGAATATTATGTTTCATTATTAATCTGTAAAGTTGTGTGAAAAGGAATAAAATGTGTCAGAGTTTTTTGGCCTCTAGTGTTCTTTTCCTTTTTTTGTTTTGAAAACTGCAGTGATATGTACTTGTTGGTACATATTTTGTGTCTCCCTAAAATATGCACCAAGGTGCATTTTTGTGTGCCTGGGCTATGGTTGTGAGGAATGAAGTAAGGGAGTGATTTTCCAGCATTGTGTCTGGCTCTTGTTATAATAAACTTAATAAATAACAAGTATTACTTCCTTATGCTGGTCATTTTTATCAGTAGATAGTTTTGTGATCTTTGGTTGGTCATAAAAATGTTTTTGAACCAGGAAATCTTAAATACTATGTCCTTTATACCGTGCTTGAGTATTGAGCATTCCTGATTATTATCTGCATGCTTTGATCGTACATTGGTCTTTTACTGTTTTGGCATGATTAGAAATACAATAACAAAAACACCTGCTGCATCTGGTAAGATCAATGAACTGCTAAAATAGTAATTAAAAAGAAAGAGCTTCTATCAGTGTGTTATGTACTTCTTTATATATACTTATTTTCCTATAAACATTTAACTGGACATCTATTTCATATTATATGATAATATAATTCCTACTCTAATAATTAAATATAAAAATCAATAATAAGAATAAACGTTCACAAACTGACACACAGGAGAACGTCACTTCCAGAATTTGAAGAATCTAAATGACAAGTTCTATTGCACCTTACATAAATAAATAAATAAAGGCAATTACCCAGCACCAAGACAGGAGGTTAATTATATTAGATTAACCACTTTTCATAAATGACTGTTGGTTGGACCATTATTATTCTTCCTCAGTCATTTAAAAAAATTACATACACAATTGCAATTTATTCCAGAAAGGTTATTAGGATGTCATCAACAACCTGAAGAAAACCTGTTCAGATTTAATGCTTTGTGTTAAGGGTGGCAGGTGTAGGAAATGGAGCAGTGAGCACATCAATGGCCTCAGCTTGTCCCTCACTGGATCCTCATGATTGCAGTGATAATAGCTGGACTGACTCTTCTGAGCACAGCTGCTGGGTGAAAGGTCATCAGAAGCAGCTGCCCTCATGGATCAAGGGTGCAGGTGGTGTTGGGCACCACCAGTTAGTGCCAGTTTCTGGGTCCAAGTCCAGCAGGTTTGTGTCAAATGCTGATTATTTTCAGAGGAAAGGCCTGGAACTGCATGACCTAATGTCAAAGGTCTTATGGGTTTGGAATGACATGAGGGTGAGAAATTAATGACAGAATTTAAATTTCTCATGAATGTTGGGTTTGCTGATTTCTTTAAATGCTGGGGTTTTGGCAAGTAAAGGTGTTTCTTAATCCCAAGTGCAGTACGCATGTTTAAAATTGCATTATTTGTACACTTAGAAAATGAAGGTACAAAAGCTGTCACTGGGGCGGTACCTTTTCAAAAGGTACAGTACTGTACATGTTTGTACCTAAAGGGTCCATTTTAGTACCTTAAAAGTATATATTAGTGCCTAATGTATACATATTTGAACCTAATAGGTACAAAAGTACCTTTCGGAAAGAAAGGAGGATTATAAATTAAGGATTAAAACAGCAAACATTTTTCTCTTTTTGGAATAACACACAATAATAAATCATTCGCAATAAAACTAGGAGTGTGTATGAATACTGTACAAGAAAGATAATCAGTTTTGATTTCATGTTGACTTTAAAGTGAATTATTACAGGAACTGAAGGAAAGTGAAGAACTAGAGAGACCAAGCGAGTTATAATTTCTCATAGTAAAGTGCACTGGCTATCTCTGCCTCCAAAGCTGAGAGCATTCAAGGTCATGAGAAACGAGACAAACTCATCTCTATGTGTGTGTTTGTGTACATGTTCATATATTTCTGTCACGGCACGTTAATACCTCAGACATCATCAATTTCCTCCCCAGACACAACATGATTCAGGCAAGCCGATGAAATTAAATCAAATTATCTCCACCCCCAAAACGATCAAGTGTGTGAAAGTCCAGACACTGAGTCAGCCGCTCCCCAGAGCTCCGGACAGGAAGGCTTTGATCCAGAGCTTTCACACAATAAGGAAGCAGACGCAGACTGAGAAAAAAAAAAAACATAACAATCTCTTCAAAATCAAACAATGAGTGTTAATGCATTTAGGAAAACAAGCAAGGAAGATCATGAGGATATTTAAGTTGTTATTTAAATGCAGCAGCTCCAGACAGAGTGAGCTGTGTGAATGAAGTTAAGAGGATTACAGGTTGTTTGGTGACACTCGAGGCTGGTGAGGAGAGATAAAGCATGAGAAGTGTGGGCAGGTGTTGCTGTTCGGCTCACCTCTCTCAAATCTGTTCATCCAGCACAGAATGTCACTTTACACAGTGCTTTTTGTTTATAACTTTTGTCTTTTTATCCCTTTATACTGGTGAATGTTCCATATTCAATCAAGTGTGTTTAAAGGGGTTCTATTATGCCCTTCTATAAATTCTTGATTTGATTTTTGGGGTGTACTAGAATAGGTTTTCATGCTTAATGGTTCCAAAATTATTATTATTATTATTATTATTTTTGCATTATTGCAGCATTTCTGTTCCCAATCTGTCTCAAACATAAACTGAAAAGTGAAAAGGAATAATAGGTCCCCTTTAAAATGTTCTTTGCATTTATTGATCTAACTCTGTTTATTTATTCATCTTGTTCTTTCTCCTAATCAGTCTCAAAGAATCCATCCATCAGTTGATTCGTTCCTTAAGTCATTCATCTGCCTATTCATCTATCCATCCAAACATACATCTTTCAGTAATCACCTGCATCCATCCATCAGTTTAACCCTTCATCTAACTACATGTTTGCCTGTTTGTTCATCTAACCTCCATCTTCCACTCAAATCAATCCATTCATCCATTTATATATCAATTAGTGCAATCATCTAACAATTAATTAATTTAGCAGCTATTTAGCAACTTTTTCTGTGTTAATTTATTCATCTAACCTCCATCTTCTAGCTAATCAGCCTCTTAAATAATCACTCCATCAGTTCATCCATCCATCCATCCATCCATCCATTCATTCATTCATTCATTCATTGTCTAACCATTCATTCATTCATTCATTCATTCATTCCTTTGTCCATCCATTCATCAATCCATCCATCCATTCATTCTTTCATTTAGTCATTCATCTCTCTAATTCTATTATGGATGTATCCATCCATTCATCCAACCAACCAACAAACCAACCATTTAAACAATTTCTGGAAGTCATGTAGAATTTCCAACAATCAACTTCCTTCTTCATTCATTCATCTAACCTCCAACTTCCAGCTAATCTGCTTCTCAAGTAATCACTGAGTATTTTCGTTCGTTCATTCATCCATCTATTAATCATCTAACCATTCATTCTTCTATATTCCAATTACTCACTCAAAGAATTCATCCGTCCATCCATTCACGATCCTTCTATCCAATTTAAACCATTTATTTCATCTACAATCTGCTTGATTGTTCAATTCATTCATCCAACCTCTATCTTCCAAACTTTCAAAGAAGCTGTACATCTATGTAGTTATCCATCTATTCACCATTTATTTCAACCTAACATCCATCCATCCATAATGCAATGCATTACTTAAAATAAAGGTAAAAAAAAAAAAAAAGCTGTTACAAATAAATAAGGATTATTTCTTTATATTAGCACAATACATAGGGGCATATTTTAATGACTTGTTTTGAGCGAATTTGTGTGTGTGTGTGTGTGTGTGCTGGTAGACTGTTTCTTGGCTCAGTTCGGTACTAACACTAGTGAGATGGGAATATGCGGCATCTTATCCCCTGGAAGCGAGCGACATGCCAGACTGAAGGGATGAGGGCTGGAATGTTGGACCGCCATGTCCTCAGTCAGAAGAAAAATTACCCCTGAGCCGTGGCTTGAGGGAATTCCCCCCAGCACAAGGCAGATCCCTCCAGCAAAGCCACACAGGTTGAGATATGAGTAATGATTTGCCTTGCAACAGGAGACTGAGTGATCCAGTTCAGATTCAGATTATACACACAGAATGGATCCAGCACTGCACGCTTCCCTTCTGAAACCCAACACAATAAATTTAGTGTGAAACTCAGAGCTGGGCTACTCTGATATGGACCAGTACCCCTCTGTGATTGTTTAAGGATTTTGACAATACCAGAACTCTACCTCTGCAGCACACCATTCAAAATGCCCTAAACCTATAATGCTGTTCTCACCCACGTTGTTCTTTTGATTGAACTGCAACATTTTCTGCCTAGAGGACGAGACCCGAGTGCTGGTGAAACAGATTGAAAATCATTTTACATGAGCATGATATCAGAGGTAATCAATGTCTGAGATGCACTGATATCTTCAACTTTTTTTTAAAGATGTTCTTTTAAGACCTGAAGACCTAACGCTATTGATTTATGATTTAATTACATGATTAGCAGTCATATGCAAAATGTGAAGTTTATAATATATTAATTTCACTGCAAATAATTCAGCTGACACTCCTTTGGCCTTTTTTTCTATATTTATGTGAAAGTAAGAGACAGTGAGCACTATTCAGATAGCAAAAAGACCAACATATGAGGTCATACATTCGAAAGGCTGTGGATATCAGATGGTTGTCTCCCCCTAGTGGTCATCAGTCAAAAAGGGAAGCAGATTATTTCATATTTAGTATAATTACAAATTGTTTGAAGAATATCCTTTATTTTGACAATGAGTTCAAAAATCCCTTAATTATGTTTTCTGTTTCTTTTGTCAGTCTCTGTTCTCTTATCACACAATTTCCTCATTAATTTCAACTCATCTGTCTTGCCTTCTTACACAAATGTTCATTCTCTCTCTTTCTCTCTCTCCAAGTTTGTCCTTTTTCTTCAAAGCTGCTGATGTGTGCATAATGAATAACATTCATCAAAGTCATAATCTCTTTCATATGAGTTAATTCACACTGCCACACGGTCTCCCTTCCACCAAACTACAAGTACAGCTTCTTTCTAAGACACAGACAGATCAAATCCAAACCTACTGTGACCACACATTATTTCACGAGTCAAAAGTCTTTGAAATTGTGGACTGAAAGTTGCTTATGTACTGATTCCATTTGTCCATTTGTATTGTTTTACAAACAGGGAATAACATTTTATTCAGACATTCTTTATAAATTGTTTGTTATAAAATCCAAATTCTGAAAAAGCATATTGTGAGATGGCAACTCAGAATTGTAAGATTTAAACTCAAAGTGTGAGAAATTAAGTCAAAAGTGTGATATAAAAGTCACTTATATATATAATATTGTGACAGAAACACGTTTATAAATATGTTCTCAGCCATTCATTGTATTTCTGTTATTTATTTAGTTTGTCGTCAGGAGGAGGTATATTTAGATTATTTCACAACATACCTACTGTATAAAACCTCCACTTTGTATATTACAATACTTTTTAAATGGGTATCTTTCAGTTATATTTAGCTGATGCCACAACAAAGCAAAACCCTGCTGCTGAAACAGCACATGAATGCTTTATTTCCTTATGTTATAAATGTAATATGGGAGCTGTAGGCAGACCATGATATGGTTTATTACAGACAATAACCATTTTGCAATTGTTGCCTAACCTTATTGCTCGGAACAGTTTTGTCATTGGCTGAATGGAGCGTACTCAATACAAACATCTTCGCCATCTCAGCACAAAGCTTGGAAGACAATTCGGCAAACATGAATTTTTAATCACGAGGAGTTCCTTCTCCCAGTTTCTGACCTTCAGCCTGAGCAAATTCTTTTCAATAATTCATATTTTTTCAGTATCCCACCCCCCAACTGAATACATGAGCACACATTTACAGTTTTGCATGCTTGCTTAAACAGGATTGTTGTATACATGGTCTATTTAGGTTGCATTTATATTTATTGCTTTTTATAACAACTATATATATATATATATATATATATATATATATATATATCATATAACTTAGTTGAGTGAGTACTTCAACTATTAACAGCAGTTTAGATTATTTGAATGATATACTGTTGAAATAAAACTCCTAAAATAAAACCATAGATAGTAAGCTTTCTCCTATAATTGTGCAGTAAACATATACAGTTGTTTAACCAAAATGCCACGATGTATCTGGTGTTTATAACTGCATGTCTGTTTCATCTTCAATTTCACACTTGAGTGGGTTTTTACCCGGGGCACAGGAAAACACTCTCACTACCCATGCTGCACCTGTGTCTTCTGCCTTTTTACAGATCTATAGAATCCCTTGACTGCAGTGAGCAAAATAAAAGCTGCCCTCTATAGTAAATTTAAAATCTATAAAATCAAGGAAAATGTCCTCAGTTTAAAGGAATAGTTCACTGACAATTTGCTATGAAAATGAATATCCCTCAGGCCATCCAAGAATTCTTCATCACAAAAGATTTGGATAAATTTAGCATTGCATCACTTGCTCATCAATATATCCTCTGCAGTGAATGGGTGCCGTCAGAATAAGAGTCCAAACAGCTGATAATAACATCACAATAATCCATATGTAATCCACATAATGACAGTACATAAAAAAATTTAAAAAAAACTTTGTAAAAAGTTGTGTGTTTGTAAGAAACAAACCATCATTAGGCATTGATTGGTGCTTGGTCTATGCATATTTCTCTCCTGATTCAGATAAAACAGCTTTTTCACTTGAGAAAGCAATATTATGGATATATGATTTGTATTGTAGTTGAAAGCAATGTATGAAGTTTATAACATCTTAATAATTTATTATAATAAACATAGATTTTCTCATTCTGACGGCACCCATTCACTGCAGAGCATCCACTGATGAATATATTTTACATGAATTACACATTTAATATGCAGATTATGCATGCATGTTTAGTATATTAAAGTTGTGCTGGTGTCCACAAAAGGGCGTACACATTTAGGTGAGATACAGTGGACTCCATCTTCCTCAGCAGTTCTTTCTGTCTCACACCTATCCAGCCTGAGGTAAAATCCAATTTTGTATGGTTTCTTGATACATTTATCACTCACAAAAGTCTAAATAAACTCAATATTCACTGATAGAGCACCTGTGACTTGTGGAGTGATTTAAAGAGTCCACTTTCTAACCTTGAACTCACCAATAGTTACATAATTAAAAATCTAGGTAGCGTTTATGCACTCTGCCTTATTGTAAATTAATAATACACTAATGAAATATATATGAAAACTAAATTAACTAAATAATTTCTTGCACTTTGTGAATAAAACATAAGTGGCTGTTGCCTGTGCAAAAGCATGTTTGGCTGCTAGCTATAGGATATTGATACATGGCTGTTATTACAGTTAACTATTTCAATCGTTCTACCTAAACAAAGCATGTTTTTTCAATGTGTTACTGGATATTTCTGAGTAAAAATTGTTTCTACAACATTTTTTTTTTTCAGTGTGTGTGATTTGTTGTATAATTTATGTCCATACCACAGGCAGTTTGAGCAATAGTAATGCCTGTCTTAGCAAGCACAACTAATAACAGAGATTACATCTGGAAGCCATTTTTGATTCATAACCTAGACAATCAAAAAACCTTCCTTTTGCTTGCAACCCATGAGGTTTCCTGGATCTCTGGATTAATGGCTCAGACATTCATAATGTCTCTGCAGGCTGCGCCGTGTCAAGTCTTCTCAGTCCTCGCAGGACTCTGCTATTTTTTGCTCTTTTGTTTGTTTAACCCATCTTAACATAAAAGCAGTGAATGATGTACTTTCCTTCATGACAAGTTAACCTTATTATAAATCTGTTTTCTGTATTTATGTCCTTATTCAAGGGGGAAAAGAAAGAAACAGGACATTTTTCAAATACCTTTTTCCAAACCTGTATGATTTTTGTGATTCTGTGTTTATATTTTTGTCCATATAATGGAAACCCATAGCAAGAAGTAGGAGGTGGAAGTAGGTTAGAAACAGATACTTTGGATTTCCACTGATGGATCTCCTCATATCTGACCTTTTCTAATGCTTTTGTCACATAAGGCTACTTGTCACTGGTTCCATTAAGGTTGTTCAAAGATGCTTGACATTGATGATCTTATGTAAACTCTTGTTATTGATGGGAAACAAGATCTTTCAATGGCTCTACTATAATCATCTCTAAGAACATTGTGTGAACTAAAACAAAGGACTTGGTATACAGTACTTGGCTAAAGCAGGCTTATACGTGACCAGGATTCAGATTCAGTTGTGGATTTGTAAGGTTCATTAATATTGATGAAGAGCTGTCACACTCATGATTTCTCTATGAGTAAAGGTTGTGCTCTATCGGATACGGTCTGTCTGTTATCTTTACCTGGTGTGTGGTTCATCCAGTAAAGCACAGTCATGTCACAGGTGTCTTGTGTTTGGTAAGACCTCAGGAGCAATGCTGTAATGAGGATAGTATGGGTCCAAACCCTTGAAAGATATCTACCTACAGTAGGTGACATTTTTATGTGTTGGAAAAGTACAAGATTTCAAATTCTGTTGGTCAACATTGTTCATAGCCAATTTGAAAGTGTTGTGAAATCTGCATGGAGAAATCTTTGACCCTCACATGAAGTAACAGATCACGTCAAATGACTAGATTTTGTCAGCTTGGTCTCATAAATATATTTTCGTCTGTGCCCTACCCGATAGGGTTATGCAAATTTGATGCCTTTTATGCAAATTTGAACTGTTTTGTCAAACCATAGATACACAGGATTTGCATCGGAGCTCCTCATCTCTTAAGTGCATCTCTGTAGTCTGTGAGCTACTAAGCAAACTTGCCAGCTATGAAAACCCATAGATATGAAGCTGAATATGTGTGATGCTAACGTTCAAGTCATAACATGATATTCTTCAAGTAATTCTGTGAAAATTACGCTTTATTAATCAAAACTCTGTAAATTTGTGTGAAAAGGAATAAAAGTTTTATTTACTCTAGTGTTCATTTCTTTTTGAAAACTGCAATGATATCTACTTATTGGTACATATTTTGTGTCTCACTAAAAAGTTCACCCAGGTACATTTATGCCATGAGACCAGGTAGGATTTTGCTCATAAAAATGGTGAAACAACAGTAAAGTTCCTTTGGAAAATTCTGCCAAAAACATTAATGTAAATGATTGAAACGCAACAGTAAATTCTAAAAGTCAGTGACAAATCTGAACCTTCACCTTTTGCATGAACTCTTGTGTGTTTTTTTTTTTTTGTTTGTTTTTGAGCTTCATGTGACCCCAGTCCTTTTTATTATTATTATCTCAGAGAACATACTTAACCTTTAAGGGTAAACCATCCAATTCCTCTATTAGTTTTTAATTAATTAATTAATTTCTGTGTTTATTTATATATTGAATAAATTAAAATTATTATTTTCATGAATACATTATTGGTGCCTCTGAGTCTATAAACCAAAGTCAGTCTCAGCAGAATTTGAGAACTAAAGGCAGTCATGTTTTATGGAGTGCTGCCTGAAAAATGACACTCAGTGTAACTACTGAGAAACAGCAAGTAGCTTTATATTGGGTGGCACAGTGCAGCAGGACCGCCGTTACGCTTCTCACCTCTAAACCTTCCTCCCCCAACCACAGCGGTTCAACCATTTGAATAAAATCATTACAGGAGTCGGTATAAGTGGGAAGGGGTGCGCTGAATAATTGAACAGGAATGTTTTCATACACAAACACACATGGGATGATGAGCAAGACAGAAGAGAATGATGTCATCTGCCTCTCACCCACCACACAGTTTTGGTGCATGCTCGGAAAGCCACCTCAATACACACACACCACGATCATGGCCTCATTAGTGCTATCACCGACTCTCTACTGACCGAAGAATAGGAATACTTCTAGGACGGAAAAAAAATGCTAAATTAAACGTTACACGACACAATGCTATCTGAAATGAAGTATGAGAATGTGTGGCAGGAGATGAGTGAGTACGCTCTGGTGGGAAGTAATGCCACTGGGAGAGCCTGAGATGGAGTTTACCACATTAGATAAATGACTGGTTCTAATAATGTCTTTTCTTTATCAGAAGCAGGCAGACAGGGGTGGCACCGTGCCATTTCTGTTACTTTGTCCTTGTCACTGGTGCTCAGAGGGCATGGGCCACCGGGGAACGATACTGATAGTTTAACACAATGAGGACACCAGACTGGAAACCCTCTCTTTTGTGCAGGACGTGACACAGAGAAGATGTGTTGGTACATTCATTTGTTTTTAAATCAAATTAATTTGCATTAAATCTTAATCTTAAATCTTAATGACATCTGCAGACTTCAATATTCAAGGGTGGCATGAAACAAAATTCCAGTTTCCCTACATCCATAATAGTAATAATTATTATTATTTATTTTTATAATTTTTTTATATTATATCTTACTAAGCACAAAACACCATATTATACTGTATATATACATTCACATATAAAACACAAAATAACAAAATACATGAATAAATGATGAGGCCAACACATACATGTTTAATAATTATTTAAAGCAGTGTCATTTTTGTATCAAGAACAGTGTTGGGAGTAACGGCATTTAAGTATAACGGCGTTACTAACGGCGTTATTTTTTCAGTAACGGAGTAATCTAATTAATTATTTTCCCCATACTTGCAACGCCGTTATCGTTACT
>JAUMHE010000069.1:15437412-15454286 GCA_032359235.1 Enteromius mattozi | reverse complement strand
GGGGCAGGGCACACCCTGTGCTTGGTAGGCCAGGGTGATGGCGTCCACTATCCAGTGGGCCATCCTCTGCTTGGAGAAGGCATTCCCCCTCTGCCGGCCTCTGTGACAGACAAAGAGCTGGTCTAAGGTCCTTAGTGCTCGGACGGGACAGAGCAAAGCTAGGGCTGGGTCTGCCTCCTCCGAGGGCGGCGCTTGGAGGTTCACCACCTGGTCTCTAAACGGAGTAGTGAAAACCTTGGGCACATAGCCGGGCCGTGACCTCAGTGTTACCTGGGAATCTGCCGACCCAAACTCAGAAGATGTCCCTTGAGATGGCCCCAGGCAAGCTGTACCGCCAGCAACTCTAGGCAGTTGATGTGCCATTGCAGATGAGGTCCCATCCAAACCCCTGAAACGGCATGCCCGTTGTACGTGGCCCTCCAGCCAGGTGGAGGCATCCGTGAATACCACAGCGTGCCTGGAAACCTGCTCTAGGTTTACTCCTGCCCGGAGAAATGGCATATGCCCCAGGAGCCTCTGAAAATATTTCAGTGGGACCACCGTCCTGCCATTGAACGTATTCAAGCTGTTCAACACTGACTGAGCACGTTCCTGCGTGAGGCGTGATGTTTGTTCTACCGAATCCAACTCCATGCCGAGAAAAGAGATCCTCTGTGTTTGACAGAGTTTGCTCTTCTCCCAGTTAACCTGAAGACCCAACAGGCTGAGGTGTTGTAACACCAGATCCCTGTGTTCGCACAACCGAGCCTAAGACTGAGCTAGAATGAGCCAGTCGTCTAGGTAGTTGAGAATGCGAATACCCTGTTCTCTCAGTGGAGCCAGGGCAGCCTCCGTGAATACGCATAAAATATTATTTATATTTTAATTTATTTCAGCTTCATTATAATACAATTAACATTTTTTTATATATATAATTTTACTTTCATATAACAATAACAGTACTACTCATACATTTAGTATATGATCATTTTGATACAAAAAGTATGCTAAAAATTCAGTTTTATTAATAATATTATTAACCATATTCTTGCTCCACATTTCTTTAAATAATATTCCCATATTTCCCCTATATAAATTCAGTTTGCAATTTTGCACCATTTTCGATCTTATATAAATTTTTGAAAATGAATTTGCAATCAACTACACTTCAGTTTTGAATAGCGCAATAACCTTGCAAAAACTCAGAATAACTTTCGAATAACTCAACAACACAAATTTGGCTGAAAATACAAAAACTAGTTCAGTCATTTACATTTCATTTTTTTTCCCCTCACTTCAGTCCAAGTTCTCATTTAGAGTTCTTTTCCCCTTTAGATTATCACTCAATATGATCTTCTACAGTCCCTCAACAACAGTTTCTCTGTCTCTACATCATTGTACTGAGCAGTGCATTTCTGCATGTCCTATCTTCTATTGACCCCCTCTTTTCCTTTTCCAACAACAGAGTCCTCCATAGTTTGACATGGCCAGGGTCCACAAAGATTAGATTTGAATTTATGAAGATTGCTTCACCTAGGTCGGTGCTGTAATCTATGCCTTTGTAGTATTTCACGTGTGGCCCCCTCGTCGCCAAGCCACCCAAGGGCCCCATATTTCACCATGACAACGTAATCACAGCTCCGCATTAAAAAGTCATTATTGTTTAGAATGGAGGCCTCATCCAGAAAAACACTGGTTATAAAATCTCTTAGCCTTTGTCTCTCAGCACACATGTTTACTCAAGAACACAAGTTTAGGTGATTTAAATGACCAACTCACAACTCCATTGATCTCACATAGAAATACACACTTGCCAGTAGACAGCCATATTATTCAAGGTTCATTCACACATTTTAACAATGTTTTATTGCAAATATGCAGATTGTGTTAATCTCTTGATGCACTAATAACACTTTTTATAATATTGATATGCAGTACACACTAAGTAAATATATATTAGTGCCTGTTGAGAAGAGATGTGCTGTTACTTTTTCTATAGGATCACTGTCCTCTGTGAGACCAGACAATAAATTGGATGAAAAAAAAAAAGGTTTGTTTTTTATGATTGGCTTTGCCCAATTTTGTTTTATCTTCACTATCCAGGAATTGAATGGAATTATGTCTTTCATCCATATTTGTCATATTTTGCTTAAGTCAAAGAAGATGTCTCTGTGTGAACAAAGACAACAACCTGTTCATGAATTTCATATTGACACAAGCGTTCTATAAGCTCCTTCATCAAAATGTAAAGCTTCTGGATGCTACCAAACTGTCAAAAACCAGGTTCTGCATTGATCCAGTGTTTACCTGCCTGACAGATGTCTGACGTCCAGCCTTTGGGAACTCATTCTAACACCCAGATAAGTCCTCAGCCACTTCATCTCCAGCTGCCAGAAGATCTGCAAGGATGAACCACCTCATTGTAAGGCACCACCATAGATATTCACCTAGCTGTCATTTCGACTTCTTCAAGCATCTCAGTTAAGAATTGCAAACTCTCTCCAAGCTCCAAGGGGTTATGGGTATCAGCTTATTGTGTTTTATAGCTTAGCATGATGCTGCTTGGGGTGGCTGTGGAGCTTGACCTCAGAGGTCATTGTCCTTGACTCCCAGGCTTTATTCTAGACCTCACAGGTCCAGGAAAGAGCACTCTCCAGTCCCTGCAGTGAATAAAAGTAGATTTATAGGCTGTTTCTGCAGTGTTGACACACAAGATGTAATTATGCATTAAGGATCGGCCACTGAATCCTGTTAGGGTTTAGCTGGGTTGGTTAGAGACAAGCACTGAAATAAGGAGATAAAGCAGGTAGACTGGAGAAAATAAGAGCTAGGGCTCTGAATAGATATGTCAGTGTGAACAAAATACTGCCTTCTTCGGATTTAGATCTCTATTTTTCTCTTCATTTCAGTCTGTTGCTCCATGCACACAGTTTCCTAAGTGGATCAATAAAGTCAATTCGTGAGTCTGCCACCTTTCATGAATTAGATTTTCCTCCTCAATCAATATATTCCCATCTGACTGCATCATCGCTTTTAAGTCTATTCCAGCCACCTCATTGCAGCAACCTACTGTCTTAAAAAACAGAATATGAGTCTCATATATGCTATTGATTACAGTATTAGTCTTATTAACCCAGTAAGTTCACTGTCTGTCTACAAATGGCTCATGTTAGCTGTCGTTTCCATACTGTCTCAAGCCATAAAAATATTTACAATGGGTTAGATTTCATAGTTTTTGCAACCTAGGCTCATTGGAAATACGTGCCTCTTAATACATTTCTGCAAAACTGAAAACATGTGCCTATACAAATGAATTGCTGCAGTTTCCAGCTTAAATGAACACTAGACGCACTTTGTCCCGTATTACCGTGAGAATCAAAAATAGTCTGTAAAATGTCAACGGAATTAACACTTTGAAAATGTAAGGTAAACTTATTCCCAGGCCCTCTCCTGCTCTGTAACAAATAAGCTGACAGCACACTTACACACGAGTATGACAATACAGAATCCTGCTTATCTCATTGGTCGAGGTGCGGTTGCGAAGAAGATACCGGAAGACAACAGACAACCATGACAAAGCATGGGTGACAGTGACACAGACAGCGACACTGCTTTACAGGTCTCGGACGATAGTACACCTTCGACCAGCAATGCTTGTACTCCTCCGAAAAAAAAAAAAAAAAAGGCTGCAAAAATACACTGAGGAACGGGAAAACGAAAACACCTGGCTGGAAAAAGTGCACGATAACACCTATAAAGCGCACTGCACTGTGTGAGCTCAAAAGAAATACAAATGGAAAAAATAGGCTGCATAATGTAGCATTGAGCTTTTGAGTTCATGAGTTCAATCTTTTTCTTTTTGTAGCCTACAGTCATGGCCTTCGAGGCACAAATATTTTATGTTTACAGCTTTTCCACAGACTTTCTGTTTGCACTTTTCTTATTCCACTAAATGTGCACTATTATAGGAATATTCTGCTTTCTATTGTTTTCTATTCATTTATAAAATTTTAAGTTAAGCAGGACAGAGTTCTGTTAAAGAAAGATTGTTTTTATTCTAAGAAGTTAAGCAGGACAGGTTTCTGTTTAAGAACGATACTTATTTTCTTATGTTAATTTTGTTATTTTACACTAAAAATAAAATGCTAAATAATAATTTGTTTTACATGTGTTCATATAAAAAAAAAAATATGCATCTACTTAAATCAGGTTCAAGTCAAGTAGTTAAAAAATCATTTCACACACACAAAAAAGGGTTAAAAAAATTCACCACGCCGGGAAGGGTGAAGGCAATAGGGTCGGCCGGCCCTGCCAGCGATGTGTCCCTTATTTATTTTTCAGGGAGTTGGCAACCCTAATGTGCAGTAAGGTACATAAATATGGGGTTGCAGAAATGTATGTAGAGGCACGTATTTCCAATGAGCCTGGGTTGAGTTTTTGAGCAATTTATTTGAATATAATACACTGTCCTGTATGTTGCTATTTAGATTGGGTAAGTTCATTTTAAGATGTGCTTTGCTAATTTTATGTATACAGAATCAGTCATCTGTGTTTTAACATGCATATTCTACATCAAATATGTTCACACACATGTAAAATGTCAGCCAAGCCTATCTCATTGGTTCTTACACATCATAATGCTTGGTCATGTGTCATTTAAAACCATGTATGGTTTACTTTGGACTGAATCACTGGCAGTGGATGTATCTTTAAGGTTTGTTTTATCACATTTAAAAAAGTCTGCATGCACTGATTAATGATTTTGAAAGTAAATAAAGGCCTGAACCATTCTTCAAAATATCTTTTGTGTTTTTTGGGATAAAATCGTTACATTTGGAACTGTACTAAAAGCATCAGACATGATCCTCACCCTCCCTTATTGAATATGATTGACTGCAACATTGAAACATCAAAATAACAAAAAGGAATAACATATTTAATTTCCTTTTTTTTTTTTTTTTTTGGAACAATAAATCGTTTGGATTCAGTGCCACTGATGTGCATACTCGAATTACTGCCTGGCTTCATCTCCGGTGGGTTTTCTTATGTTATCCTCACACTCTAATTCACCACTAGATTTATGGCCATTCAGGATGGACAAAACAGGACGTGAAACTGAGCCTGTTTGATCACGGGTTACATTCTGATTTACCATCCACAGCTTAATTAAGTTACATGGCACCAGGGTGTTGGCCAGCTGCTGGAGACTGAACGCTGTGAGGGATGGAAAGGATATCTGGTTGCACAGCGTTCCCTGAGCGCACCCTGGGGAAGCCTGCAGCTGGGCAGAAGCCTTTCTGGCACCCATATTGCCAGGGTTGACTGATGCATTTGTAATCCATATCTCTGTGTAGACCTGACATAGCTTCTCAAAATATATGAGGCTGGTTTCAAATGAATATGAAACTTTAACTTCAGTCTGTCAGGGGGGCCATGTATTATAGTGATTGTTTTGTTGTACTATGGATCATTTTAAGACCTTTTTGTAAATCGAGATACAGTACGCTTACTGAGATAGTACAGTTTTATATTTTAGAGACCCTTTACAGAATGTACACCAAATGATAATCCATTAGAAGCCATCATACATTGAGGAGGTGTTGGTAATAACAAATAATAAATGTTGTTGTTGTTTTTTTTTATTAGTATTAGCTTTTGTATTATTTTTTATTAGCAGTCATATGCAAATTTATATTAATAAAAAATTTAAATGTGAGTTTTTGAGTAATTTTATTTACAGTATGACTACTGTTTTTGCTCTGTCACTGAAAATAGTTAAAATTAGTTAAATCTCTTACAGCAACACAGTCATGTCCTTCCTGGATTTATATATATATTTATATATGTTTTATTTATTTATTTATTTATTTTCAATGAATTCCTAAATGAATAAGAAGTTTTTAAGTTAAATGTTGAATCTTTTGAATTAATAGTTTAATAACTCATTCATAAAGACTCTTTCATTTTGGAAGAAACTGCATTTTTGTGATCAGATAAGTGACTGATAATGACTCAATGAATCAGCATTTTTAAATGAATCATTTGAATGAATTATTCAAAGACTCATTATACTGTTTAGTTTTAGAATTAATCAACGTTTTTAACTAATCTGTTATGTGAGTAATCAAATTTTTCATTACTGTACACAGACAGCTACCTCTGAAAGAATCTGCATTTTTGTACAAATTGGTTGAGTGAACGATTCAATGGCTCATTTATAAAGACATTTACTTCTTTCATTCCTAAATAAATTAGCATTTTTTGATCAAATCGTTTGAGTGACTGATTCAATGACTCACTTTAAAGAAAGTCACTTGCTGCCACCTACTAGCATAACAATGCAATCTTAAAAAACAGTAAGCAAAAATAAAAAAATAAATAAAATAAAAATCCCCACCACTAATGCAAAGACTCAACACAAACACAGAAGTAGAATGATGCAAACAGTCAAAAGTCAGCTCAGCCAATCAAATTTAAGGACTGGAACTAACAAGTATATGATATAGATCTAATTTTTTTTTTTATTAAATGGACTTCATGAAGAAGATCTGTGTGTCCAAGTTTTGCATTTAAATGTTTAAATTTGTGCTTTGGTAATAATATTTACTGTAGAACAATGATATTTAAATAAACGGCTGTTTTTCAAGTTTTGAACATGTTTATAAATTACCATCTCAAATTTAATTTGTCTGATGAGGAGGGAATCCCATTTCAACAAGTGTGAAGGTTTATGAACTTTTAAATTAAAGTAGTGATTTATGGTGCAATTGAAATGCAATTTGCATTTAAGGTCTAGTTTATGGCCACTGAGGCCCGTCAAGGCCATTAAATCTCGATAATGAGATTTGCATTATAAAATGAGGAGGATCGAATTCATGATGGCTGTTCTAGGGAGAGATGTGAAATAAAGACCTTCACTCCCCTCTATCATTCCTGATCACATATTCCAGTTATTACAGGACCATTTCCAAAGTCAAAACTGTACAGTGTTAAGATTAAGGAGCCATTATACCAACAGCTACTCTGTGTATCTGCATGTGGAATTACAATGATAAAAACATGATTTGTCTTGTTCGGCCATACTTTTTTTTTTTTTTTTGTCTCCTGCAGGCCCTGGTTTTAATTCTCATCTATTCCGCTTTCCATTTTGGTTTCCTTTATATGATTTCTGCTTCTGTTTTATGAGAAGACTGCATGACGGGCTCATGTTCATGACCTGAACCCTGCCATTTCTAGCCAGAGTCATCAGTGTTCTTTCATTAATGTAATTTCGGTAATGAATTCTGGGGGTGATCTCACAGTCAGAGCCAATCTAAGGCAGATGGTTTTCATGTTCTTTCTCCTGCCTAGCTTTTTAAATCAATATTAAGCCTTAATTCCCCATGTCTCATACTTTTTCCCTCATTATTGGAATCCCATAGCGTGGATAGAATGAAATGGCCAATGCAAATGTCTCTAGCGATGAATTATGTTCAGCGTTTAAATATGAAAAACGTTCTACAGAATGCAAAATCAATTTATGCCATTGTTATTTCTGATGAATGTGTTGAATAAGTACCAAGTGACATATGAATATTAGCATTGTAAATGCTATTGCTCACTTAGGGTGTGAACAAACCCTAAACTCTTAAGGTATCAGCTTTATATGTTATATTTATACATACTGTATATAAATATGTATATATTACATACATCATTTATTTTGGAAATATTTACGTGCATATACAAGAAAAAATATGAGAACCCCTTGCAGAATCTGTGAAAATGTGAAAAATCTTAACAAAATAGGAGAAATTTTTCAAAATGCATGTTGTTTTTTTAAATTAGTACTGTCCTGGGTAAGATATTTTACACAAAAGATGTTTACATATAGTCCACAAGACAAAAAATAGCAAAGATTATTAAAATAACCCCCCTCAAAAGTGGTTCTTAATACTGTGTGTGGTTACCTGATGATCTACGACTGTTTATTTGTTTTGTTTTGTGACGGTTATTCATGAGTCCCTTGTTTGTCCTGAACAGTTAAACTTAGCACTGTTCTTCAGAAAAATCTTTCATGTCCTGCAGATTCTTCAGTTTTCCAGCATCTTTTGCATATTTGAATCCTTTCCAACAGTGACTGTATGATTTTGTGATCCATCTTTTCACACTGAAGGCAGTTTAGGGACTCAAACACAACTAGTTAAAAGGGTTCAAACATTCACTGATGTTCCAGAAGGAAATAAGATGCATTAAGAGCCGGGGGGTGATGTGTGTGTCTGTGTGTATACATATATATATATATATTATATTATATTATATTTTTTTTAATATTTCATTTTATTGTCTTACCAGTTTTACAAGTACCATAAAATTTTGAAACATTGTCAGTTTGTGCTTTATTAATACATGTTTACCACAGAAGACATGGAAGAGGTATATGCAGGTAACTATGCATGCATTTTTATTTGTGCTTGAATAAATGAATACATACTGTAGGACTAATTTATTAAATTAATAAAATATTATTTTATTTTTTGTTGTATTTGCTTGCCTATTGTTAGCTTACTATTATAACATTACATAAACCGCATGCTAATATAACACCTCTATTCTCTTTATCTATAAGGTCAGCTGATCAGGGTGTTGTATCTCTAATTTGTCCTGTAAATGAGCTGCTGACTATTACTCTAATGGACCTAAACAGAAGAAGCCCAGACCCTGCAGAGGAAAGGACAAGCTAACTACTAATTTATAGAGGGGATTGCTTGTGTCTTAGATAATTATTTTTAATGTCACTCATTACAGCGTCACTGCAGGAGGAGAGCGATATCAACATTCCCGTTGCTTTGCTTGGACACAGTACCATTACAACAATGTCTTTCAATTAACCTTTCCTCTATTCTGTAATCAGCTCTTTCTGCTGGCCAGGCAAGTGCTGGATTAGAGGAGAGTGACTTGGCATTAATGGACTTTGACATGGAGACAGAAAGATGGTAAGACTGAGACAGAGATTTGCAGGCTGAAGGCATCACTCATCCTCTATAACAAGCAATTACAGATATCTTGTAGAAGAAATTCAAAGAGGAACCTTAAACACACTGGATACAGATACACCAGTGATGCCAAGATCTTCAAATATTTTCAACTGCATGATATGAAAAGCACATCAGAATATGAGAATCCCCTCCGTGCAGAGAGCAATTGTTTACTTCCTCAGAAAAATAGCGGTTTGATGCAAACAATCCCATTTCATTTGAAATCATTTTGCGATAAAAGCCTGAAGGGTCCTTGGAGGGATATGAAAAGAAAGCAAGCGAGACAATGTTCTCTCAAATCAGACGAGTGCATTATCTACTAAATCTGAGAATGGGTGTTATTCATAGGATGGTTATAAGAAGGATGAATCCTGGATGGCATTAATGCAGTGAATGTCAGAATCAACATTTCACAGTATGCCTCAGTATTGTTGTCCAGGGATCCTGCCAGCATTACAAACTATCACACTGAACAGATGTCCAATATGTGTCCACAAATAATGCCACTGAATCCACATTCATGTTCTCTGGCAAACCTACGGATGTGCATTATTATGCATTTTCCATATTAACTAGTCAAACTTATGAGCAGAGTATCTTTTTTTCTGTGGAATATTAAAGAAGATATTTTGGTAACACTTTATTTTACCGTTACATCTATTAGTTGCTTATTAGCATGTACATTACTAGAATATTATTAATTTATTAGTGGTAATTAAGCACATATTAATGCCTTATTCTACATGACCTTATTCTACATCCCTAACCCTACCCAATACCTAAACTTAACAACTACCGCACTAACTATTAATAATCGGCAAATTAAGAATTTATTAAGGGAAAAGTCATAGTTAATAGTTAACAAGTGTTATTTTCTGTTTTGGTCAAAAATGTGTTGGTAATACTTTACAATAAGGTTCATTAGTTATCATAACAACATTAGGTAATATGAACTAAGAATGAACAATATTTCTACTGCATTTATTAATCTAATTTTAGCATTTATGTTATGTGTTATGTTATGTTTGTTAACATTAGCTAATGCACCATGAGCTAATTTAAACTAAGAATGAATTATTTCATTTTTGTTAACTAATCTTAACAAAGATAAATAAGAACTGTAATTAATGCATCTTGCGGCTTAAAATGTTTAACCATGAGTTAAAATGGAGGACTTCAACATTAATTTCAACATTTAAGGAAAAAGTTTTCAACAGTGGATAGAAGGTGACTCATCTGACTCCCCAACACAGTCTCACAACCAAATTGTATTGGCAATTCGTAAAATATGTACGATTTAGCAAAAATCGTATGAATTCGTATGAGTAAGGTTGTACAAATTTGGGCTTGACTCCCCGGTTAAAACAAAACAACTAAAACTCAACTCTGAACAAGAAGACACAAAGTTTTGTGTGAAAGTATTTACTTTTGTGACAAGAAGCCGTGTAACAAGCGGGATAATGTACTTCCAGCAGGTTGTTATCGCAGAATAAAGCCCTTCAATCTTATACAACAGATAATGCAGATAAACCTGTTGGGCTTTATTCTGTGATAACAATCTACTGTATTATCCCTTACTTAAAATTGGTATTTCTTTCTGGCTATACTATGAGCTTAGGATGAGGAACACCATCTGGAACCATAACAACAGAGGCAACAGAGTAGGGGTAAAAGCAGAGGGGGACACATTTGGGGGCACCAAGGAAGGAGTGTGCCTACCCTTTGTCCCCAATGAAATATATACCTACCTCCTTCAACCCCAAAATGGAAATTTTGTCATTAATCACTTACCCCCATGCCATTTCAAACCTTTAAAATGTAAAAACTTTGTCTTCGTAACACAATTTAAGATATTTTGGATGAAAACTGGGAGGCTTGTACCAGGTGAGTTAGCAAGCAAATTTGCTATATCAAAGAAAAGCCATACATACGGAGTGAATTATGTGATGCAAACCTTACTGTATATGGTTACAAATATTGCTCTATGGTAAGTGCAAAGTGGTAAAGCATGCAAAAAAAAAAAATTATAATAATTAATCAATAATGATCTGCTCCTGTAATCATAATTTGTGTAAAAGGAGAAAGTTGTTGGTGTTTTACTGCCTTTAGTGTTATTTTCTGCTAGAAACAGGAGTGAACTGTATAGGTATGTTTTTGCAGCTTTGAAAAAATGTAGCCAGTGTCATGTATTTCAGAAGAGCCTTGGTTGGAGTAGAGAGAAAGTAAGGAGAGAGGATGTCTTCTGTTACTTTACCCAACCACAATACATAAATAGACGTCCTTCCCACGGAGAGATGAAGTCATAGATTTTCAGAAGTTTGCTGGTGCCCTTTTCCAAATCTGATCAGCATGACTCCAGGTCATGATGCTTCAGACAGCTGGAATCAAATTATTGTCAGTTCCTATCACACTACTGCCCATCACCCCACTTTCTGTCACTCACACACACACACAGAGATGCCCTCTGTCTGTCTAAATAAAGTAAGCACAAACACCTATATTTGCCAACCAAGCACTGCACTTTCAGTGTGGGGGCCCTCGTGTATCATTATTTTTCTGTGAACCAAAGGTCTCTTTTTGTGTACTGGGTTTGCGGTTAATGCTAAACCTGAGTCATCATCCAAATCAGTGTTTTAACAACATAGATAGCTGTGAAAAGAGCTATAGAAGAAAAATGGTGTAAGGCATGTTAGTACAATTACAGATTAATGTATTTATAAATGTATGCTTCCTGACCTGGATTGCTAGAGAAAACAGAGCTCAGGCAATCAGCAGTTTGAAGTAATATACGTTAAGCTCATTATTTCGAAAAGTATGTTTCAACTAGTCATGGAAAGTTTGGATTTTTTTTTTTTCAGCATAAGCATGCTAAAAATTTTATTTTACAGCTATATAGTATGGTATTGTTATGATTCCAGTCAGTGTTCCCCTGTCTAGTCATTTGTGGTCTGCCCCCTTGCTTTTTCCCACTGCTTTGCCTCCTTCATTCCTGTTTACTGTTTTGTTCAACCATGCCTTTAAAGAAAACCCTGCGTTTGGACCTGCGCGTCTCGGTCCCCTCCATTACAGGTATTTTATAGTTTAAAAATCTAATTTCTAGTTATTTTTTTAACTTCAGGATTGTTGTGTGTTATAAAATTGTTCATGGAGCTGGGAGGGACTAAAGTAAAGAGGGTTTGTGAGGTCACTTTACAATATAAAACAGGGGTTGCCAGTCATCTCTATATTTGCCATCTGAGCTGCCTACAAGGTCAACCCAGCACATCTACAGCCACGATGACTGTTGTATTAAAATCGCTGTGCTTTCTGCTCTGTGTGGTGTTCATCTCTGCTCAAGTCATGCCCATGCCTGACTTCAACCTGGAAAAGGTGAAAAAGAAATTGCAATTTTACTGTAAAATAATATAAATTAAGGTATCTCAATATTGTCAGGGAGTTTTGGGGAAATTTTTCATGTTAAGTTTGGCTAAAATAGTTTTGGACATGTTATGTCAAAAAAACAGATGGGAGGAAAGTGGTATCTTGTTGGATTTGCTACAAATGCAGAAAGATTTGTCAAACAACACAAGGATGACATGAAGATGGCAACTGTCGTAATGACGCCTACTGAAGACGGACACCTTGACCTCAGTTATAATCATCTAAAGTGAGCTATTAAAAAAGAAGAGTCTTGATGAAGAGTTCTCATAATTATAAAATAATTCATTTTAATTGTTTAACTTGGTCCTTAGGAGTGATGGTTCCTGCTTCAGGATGCATCATCTTGCCAAGAAAACAGAGATTCCTGGACGCTTTGTCTTTGACAACGAGAGTACGTCTTTTGGTTTTTGTGCAGATTGCTTTTTCTTATCCATGCTTCTGTTTCTTTAGCCTACATGTGTCTGATTCTATCAGGGTGGGGAAATTCCAATGATATGCGTGTGGTTGATGCCAAAGTTGATGAGTATGTTATTGTTCACACCATCAAGACCAAGGGAGTGGAATCTGAGATTCTCAACAAACTCCACAGTAAGAGCTTCCTTTGTCCTAATTACACAATACAGCTCAAATGAAAAGGTAAACAGACTTTTAATGTGCCATGGCCACAGCTCGTACCAGAATGATAACTGATGACTTGAAGGAGAAGTTTAAGCAGTTCTCTGTAGACACTGGAATCCTTGAGGAAAATGTTGCCATATTGCCAATGAACGGTATGTTTTATCGATCCTTATGGTCACTGATATAACTGAATTTTTCACTAACTTCCAACTACTGTATTACAGGAGAATGCTCAGATGCTGAAGTATCTCCAAAGAAAATCTAAAACAACTGCTCAGGGCTGTGTTTCCCAAAAACATTGTAAGCCTAAGTTGATCGGTTTCAATGGGTCTACAATGTACTTGCGATGCTTTTGGGAAAAGATCATTTCAACTGAAAATAAAGACCTGAGTTGTTGGCCTCCTCTCTGCTTGTTTTTGATCTCTTTCACTTTGTACAAATGGAAACTCTTAGTGCTTTAAATACATTTATATTCTGTGCATGTGATAATATATTAATTTGATATAATTCTTCTCCAAATGAGCTCTCAAGAAGCACCATATGGTAGGAGAATGCAAAGAGGGATTTTGTCTGAATTTCGTTTCAGTTACGTATGTCACACAGTTTATGTCACACTTAGCTTGCAAAAACCAATAACTTTTTTTTTTTTTAAAATTGTGTACTCCAAGTAAAATCTATTACACTGCTGTTGGGTTGTTTTGATTATGTAATAACGTAAATACAGGCAATTTACAAAATTAAAGTTCGTTGAAAGTTTTTTTTTTACATACTAAAGGTTTGTTTTATAGCAAATATATAAATAGCAGATAACTCCAACAGTCGTTTTTTGGCAATAGCAGATAACTCCACATTTCATGTTTTAGAGTTAAAAAACACTTGTTTACCTTTGTAATCTCATCAGATGACAATGTAGATGCCTGACATTATGTGATTACATGCAATAGACTGAACTTTTCCCTCACCGTTCTAACGTGTTGCTTTTGCAACTGTCAGTGAAAACGTTTTTAGCTTTTATTTTCAATTTACACCCTGAAGAAGATATCACAGGTTCATCAAGTTTGTGGAAATTATCCATCCTCGATCAGTTTAGTCAACTTTTAAGAAACTCCTCTCAGCTAGCGCATCTGTGTCACCTGACCTGAATGCAATACAATACAATACAACAATTCTGGACTTCTCTTAAAAAAAAAAGGGTCCTTGTTGGCTTTTGCAGTAAATACCAGCTTTTTCATCCTGATCTCACGGCAATTCATACATACTTTACCAGGTGGCTAATTCGTACAAATCCGTACGACCTCACGAATTCATACGATTTCTTCTAAATCGTACGTATTTTACGAGTTGCCAATTCGTATGAATTTGTACGAATGACCTAAACCTACTGTAACCCCGCCATTAAATCTACCCGTCACAGGGTTTTAGACAAATCGTACAAAATCGTACGAGTGAGGTTGTACAAATTAGCACAAATTTGGCACCTCGTACGGATACGTATGAATTGGTCGTGAGACTGCGTTGCCTTTTTTGACAAAACGTGTTTAGGGTTCAGATTGCGCTCTATGTGGAGAATAATGCACATGTTACCGAGGCAACAAGACATTAGAATCCATTTGCAAGCTTTATTCATAAATCGTGGCCAAAACTGGCAGGATCGAGGAAGCAGACAAACGAACAGTGTCCAGGGGGTATGATGAGAAGAATAATCCAACAATGAGCTGCGTGGGTCTTAGAATGGTGAACAGTATCCAGGAGATTTGACAAGAAGAGTGATTCATAAATGAGCTATAATCTAAACAGGGATAAACAGCAACCTAGGCTCATTGGAAATATGTGCCTCTTCATACATTTCCGCAAAACTGAAAAAACGTACCTATATTTATACGAATCGCTGCAGTTTGCAGTTGAAATGAACACTATAGGCAGTAAAACTCCCACAACCTTTATTCCTTTTCACACAAAGTATGATTTACAGGTACATTTTTGATTAATAAAGGCTGATTTTCACACAGTTAGTTGCAGAATGTTATTTTATAACTTCAAAACATTTTTAACATCCTGCACGATTTGAAAACTCATACTTTTGAATGTTGTTGTCACATATACAGCTTCATATGTATCAGTTTTCTAAGTCAGTAAGTTTACTCGGTAGCTCACGTGATACGGTGCTGCACTTACGTGGTGAAAAGCACTGGTTCAAATCCCCTCAAAACAGCTCAAATCATCATAAGTACGTAAAAATAGCATGGATGCATCTGCGAATATGTTTTTTAATTACTTTTGCTTTTGTTAACACTATTGGGTAGGTTTAGTACCACTCTCTGGACATTTCACTTTGAAACTGCAGCGAAATGTGCAGTAAGGTACATAATTACCGGGTTGCAGAAATGTATGTAGAGGCACGTATTTCCAATGAGCCTGGGTTGATAAACAGTGTCCAAAGGGCAAGATGAAAGAGATCTCCAAAAACTAAGGCAAAGATCAGAACACGGGAGACACAGGCAACGTGAGACTAGGATAAACTCGGGAAATAACTCTGGGCTCCGTAATGTAGCTATTGCTAAACAGTGATATGTGCTAGATCAGTGGTACTCAAACGTGTCCTGGGGACCCCCAACCACTGCATATTTTGTATGTCTCTCTTATTTAACACACCTGATTCAACTAATCAGCTTTTTATTTGAGTCTGCAAGACCTGAACTGGATGTGGCCTATGAGGGAGTCATTTAAAATGTGTGGCTGTTGTGGGTCCTCAGGACAGGTTTGAGAACCACTGTGCTAGACAATAACAATTTAAAGCAGTATTACACATTATTGTTTTTATGCTTAAACCCTTTTTCATCTTTGACCCACATGTATGTACAAAATATGCAAATTTGTATTAAATGCAAAAGAGGCTTGTCCCCCTAAAAATCCTGCTGAACATGTGTTATGTGTGTTACTGTCATTGAGATGTCCTTGTGTGCAAATAAAATAAAAGTTTTGTAATGATAAATGGCTATTTGGCACATTTTCAGCCAGCCCCATTAGTGTAGATAGAATGATCTATAATATAATAAGCCCACTGTGCCATCAGACAATGTTTTATTCTGTATCATCGGTTTGTGGTCAGGATTTGTCCAGTTACACACACAAAAAAAAAGGATTTAGGAGGGAGTGAAGGTTTTTAATGTAATAGATTGTTGTGATGAGTGTGAATGTGATAGCGCTGATATCTACACTGGTGCATTCAGGCTGGCTGAGGGGAAATGAATCAAAAGATGGATGCCATGTAAAGAGACATCATATTCACTTCTCAAGGAAAATGTGAGAGATATGATGGTGCTTCAGTGTAAAGGATAATTGGGAAGAGGTTTATAGGCTGTTTGTGAAGGGAAGGTGTGTATCCACTCAAATGTTTCAGAAAATTACAAAAATAAAATCTCTCTTCCCCCACAGTTCAAGGTTAGTGCTATGGTGGCATTGTATAAATCTGACAGAACATAATTTTGCCTTACTCAACTTTTAAAATGATTCCTCTAAAATCCTAGAGTGCCTCTAAAATGTGTCATCTTAGGATAAGTAAACAGACTTTCATTTTTCCAAATCACATGTGTACTGATGGGAAAATTTTAAGAATAAAATAAGTTAAAAACAGCATGATTTAACAAAAACCTGTCTATTGAAATCCCCTGACTTGGTGAGTTTGATGCAAGTTCTGAACAACTGATTCAGATGTGTAAATGTTCCAAAGCTACAGTCTGTTAAGCAATGTTTCAAAAGCACCCATTATTAGTTGCATAATCTGCATTTGGGTAGTTGACAAATAAAAACCTAAGATATGACAGCAAAAATGTAAAAAAA
>JAUMHE010000069.1:15402158-15415816 GCA_032359235.1 Enteromius mattozi | reverse complement strand
TGAAATGGACATTGTTAAATGTGCTATCCCATCGCCGATCACCCTTGAAAAACTTACAAATGAAGTGCGGAAGGATCAATATCCAAACTTTTACCGACTCCTTCAGCTCGCTCTCACACAGCCCGTTAGTTCTGCTGCCTCAGAAAGAAGTTTCTCAGTGAAACTCCACCTATGCCTGAGGATGAGTTAATTAACAGGAATTATTAAAATTTTTGGTCGAACTGTCGCTTAATTCTCTCAGAATAACCTCTACAAAGACTTCCTGTCAGTCCTACTACTAATTTAAAGCGACAAACTGAAATTCCTTTAAAACCTGCCAAAAGAGTCCACCGTCTCTATTGCTGTACAGCAATTGGCTGCGAGGAGCGTCGCTCAAACTACAAATCCTCTCAAGTCCTGACTTCCTCCTCTGCTCCTCGCGTGGGCGGCGCTGCGCGGTTCCGTCTCCACAATCCGTCTCTTCTCCCTCCCACGCACCCTCCTGCCCTTGACTCTTACGGATCGTAGGAGGAGGGAGAGGAGAAGCCGTAATCTGTTCCTGTTTTGAGGTTGCAGCGACCGATATCTGTGTGTTTTTCCCGCTCCATCCCTCCGGACTGTTTCTCCATGCCCGCGCCGCAGCTCAGATGGGGGCAGACTTAAGTGCAGCAGCAGCGGCGGTTGTCTGGCACGTTAACGCGCGCGGCAGGTCTCTCTGGCGGGCCATCCCGAACACGGGATGCTGAACGGGAGCCGCGAGGGTTTGTTTGAACTGGGCAGGCAGCTCCAGCAGGAAGGAGACTCCCGAGCTGCTCTGCACTGCTTTTTGAGCTGCCTGCTGGGACTCACACATGTGCAAAGCTTCCACTCGCTTCCCAACTGCCTGCATCAGGTGAGCCCTGCAGGATGGAGCTCTGTCATGATGCAGTGTGGGATAGAACCCATTTAAATGGGCTTTACATTTGCACTTCAGTAGAATTGAACAGAATGCACGAATAATGCATTTGTTTGCATGCACAACTCTTTTTCTTGCTCATGCATGTATTTTTTAATGATTCTATGGCACACTAACCTAAAACTAGCCATCAGGAAATGCATATTTTACATTGTCATTCATGACAGCATATGAGCCAACACTGCAAACACACACTCTGCTTTGCACTTGTTTTCCTGTGCACGGCTGGAGACGTGCTTGAGATGGTCTTAAGCATCTTGTGTTTATCATTGTGTTGCAACCATTTGTTTCCATCATGTGTTTATACGAAACATCGGGCGGTTTATCTTATAGCTAATGTCTTTTGCTAATGCTTGTTATTGTATCTGTTGTGTTCACTTCTTGTCTAATCATGGACTCGATTTGATGATAAAACTCCTCAGCCCTGTTTACTCGTCCTGGGTTACCCTGTTAAACTTTCTCAGAAATTCACAAGGGTCCCAGGCAGTGTCCAGAATATAAACAGTGGCTCTTACACAAGAGTGCTGGAATGTGTGGTATGACATTGGCCAGACGGAGTTGCTTCTGACCTTACAAAAAAGACGTATTTAGAATTTGCTAATATTTATCACTAATATTAAATGTAAAATTTCATCTGAGGCATTTTGAAATGAAGAAAGTTACAAGAACTAGAGTGTTTCTTTTCGAGTGCAGTCTGAGTGAACAACTGCTGTCAAAAATACGTTCAGGGCTGCTTTTCACAAAAGTATCGTGAAGCTAAGTTGAACGTAGCTCCATTGGTGGCAATGGATCTATGATCTACTTACTGTAGCCTTAAGATTCTTTTGGAAAACGCAGCCCCGGTCATATTTCAGCCTAGATAAATAAGAAAAATAAAATTATTTTGTGCTTTTAAAAAAAATTATAATTGATTTTTTTTTTTTTAAATTTAGGAACATTAAGATTTTTTCTTTGAAATATAAGCACATGTTCTACATTACCGTGTTCTACGATCGTACAGTACAGTAACGTGAATGTAATGATTGATCATCACAGAATAATGAGTAAAACATCAAAATATCAGGCCAATGTGATAACAAGAAACTGAGGAAATGTGCTTAGCCTAACTCTTATAAAATACTGACAAAATGTAACTATATTCCATTCTAATGTGTGGGTTTTTTTTAATATAAGCTTAATTTAATGCAAAATGTATTTATTTATGCTATTTTTTATTGATTTATTTATTTGATAAGGGGATTCAATTTTACTTCATGTAAAATGTTGTTTGAGTTTGACAATATTCTCTCTAATTAAATATAGATTTTATTTTATTTTGTTCGGTGAAATATTATAATAAATATAATTATAATAATTTATTATAATAATATTATAATAAAAATATAAATAATCTCCTGGACATGTTTTACGAAATTATCTCTTTCTGTGAAGCACTTTATATTATAAAGTTACATTTCAGATAACTTATCTGATCCATTTTAATTTTTTTTTATTTTAATATTATATCCTGGTTTTAAAGAAATTCTCTCTTTTATTATGTGAAAAACTTGAGTTTTTTTCTTTCTTTTCTCCATACAGATCGCTGAACTCTACATTGATGACAAGAACTGTATCCTTTCCGATAAAGTGTCAGCTCTCACTCTAAATTGTGTAATGAACATAAAATAACAAATCTTTTTTTTTATCTGCACAAATATGCATGTAGTGAAACTTGATATTTTATATTGTGTGTGCAAAGAAGTTGTGTTGTGTTATCGCAGGGCCTTTTTCCTAAGAGGATTTGTGGGCACTTATCGTATGTGCTGAAAGAGCATCACAGCTAATTAACCTGCATAGAGCCAGCATGAGCGCCGCTGTCATTATTCATCTACGGACTGCCGTTAACAGCCAGGCTAGTGTTACGTGACATACATTCCCGTGACATAAACCCGTGGCCTCTCAATTACTAAAGCATAGAGTTTAAACGGGTTCAAGACTGGCAGTTTCAGCTCAAACGGGTCATTTACGTGACCTAAGTCATTAACCAAGATCATTTGTGACCTCTTTTCCAATTAAAATCCAATTACATGTGAATTGGTTTTAACATATTCAACCAGTATTTTAGTAAATAGTGGTGGGACTTGGTAATCTCTGTGTAATTACATAAAACCAAAATAATTGATGTAGATTTTATCTTTTAATGGAATAAGCTATTTAATTACATGCAAAACATTACTCTGTTTTATCAGTGCACAACAAGGGACATTGGAATAGGTGATTTGGGGAGTTCTGGATAAATTAAAGATGTGGAATCAAAGGTTAGCAGGGGTTTTATCTAGAATGTTCTGCCCTTCTCTTAACCTTTAGGACAATATGGACCATGCATGGGTGGTAAACTAAGGTGAAAAATCCATTTACTTGCCATGGCAATTTTTTTCTTAAGACTTTAAGTCTGTTCCACGTTGCATCTTATTTTGTCAGAATTGCCCACATATGTACACAAATTTTGGTTTTGTAAATAGAAAGATTTGATGCTACAAACTTGGTAAATATAGTGTATGTTCTTCCTCCAAAATACTCATTTATTTCTCAAAACCACTTAAAAACATATATTTTATTACACCTAGGCTGTCACATCTTTTCGATTTCATGTATGTAAGTCAGATGGATTGAGTTCTTTACTTAAGAAGAAGATGAAAGGAACAAAACATTCATCTTGTACTCATTTTCTGACTAGAAGTAGACATGATCATACTGTGATTGACACTTCTGAGCCGGCAAGATCAACGAAAAACACAAATGTAGAAATTGCTTTCACAGGCATGCTGAGATAGATAGATGGATATATACATTCCAAGCAGAAGGACACAGCTATTACATTTATTTGTTGATAAAGCACTGCATCCATTTTTCAGAGCTGGTATAGTGATTATTAATGCAAACATCTGCTTTGCCAGTGCAATGCATTAAGAAAGATTTCCGGGCACTCTGTATTTCTAAAGCTAGCATGTATAGCTTATTTTTATATACTGCTCTTTAAAATTGCTGTGGTGCATATCTGAGATTTGAAGCTGCATAATTGACAAATATAAACTTAGAATTGGCACTCCTAGTATTAACCTCTTTTGAGTCATACTGTATACAGGGAATGCAAATACATATTTAGACGCGTCAGCCAAAAATTAAATGTGTGACAGTGTGTTATTATAAAATATTGAAAGTGGAATGACTTCCTATATTCACTAAATATTGGGATGAGCTGGTTGAAAGCACATAACTGCAAACTATAACAGTATCTCAATGACTGGCACTGATATATATATATATATATATATATATATATATATACAGTATATATGTATATTGTATGTATTATGCAGTATTTCTGAAATATGAAGCATTGGGACCCAGGCTTTTAATCAGATGGAGCAGAAGGCAATGCTAAATGAACAGCAAAAATGATTCGAAAATCAATACAGAATGCATTTGTTCCTGGTCTCTCCTCCACAGCTAATTCAGGGGTTAGCAGCACATGCACCACAAATAGATTTATCACTTTAAAACTGATCCCCATGCGGTTAGTCAGCAAATTCAGATGTTCCTCAGCCAGCTGGGATCTAAAAATATGCCTGGGACACCTGGGAATATGCTGCTCATTCGTGGAAAAGATCAATTTTAGAGGGACATCGGACTGTAACCTAGCACTGCCTACAGTGAGACGCACACTGGATCAAACAATACAACGATTTACATATCATAAAAGCACATAAAAGAATTAAAAGTTTAAAAAGTTTGGTTTAAATGTCTGGGGTCGATAAGACTTTTTTTCTTGATTTGTGCACCCAGACTGCAAAAATACAGTAAAAACTGTAATGTTCTGAAATATTATTATGCTTTAAAATGACAAAATGATACATTTTTAGTATCATTACTTCAGTGTCTTCAGTGTCACATGATCCTTATGAAATCATTCTAAGATTCTCAATAAACATTTCATAATAGTAATGTTGAAAACATTTATGTTCCTTAATGCTGGGCTTTTTTATATTTGTGGATATCAAATAAATAACAATATTTATTTGAAATAGGAATCTTTTGTAACATTTTAAATGTCTTTATGTGATTTTTTATGTATTTAATGCATTCCTTCTGAATATTAGTATTCATTCATACATAAATAAATGAATACATTTAACTGTCCCCAAACTGAATGGTAGCATATGTGACCCTGGACCACGAAACATAGGAGTCAATTTTTATTTTAATTTTTTTTATTAGAATTTATACATAATCTGAAAGCTGAAAAAAAATCAACTTTCCTTGTGTGTATGGTGTGTTAGGACAGAACAATATTTGGCTGAGATCTGTAATCTGAGGTTGCAAAAAAAAGTCTAAATATTGAGAACATTTCCTTTAAAGCTGTCTAAATGAAATCCTTAGGATATGCATATTACTAATCAGAAATTATCTCTTGATATTTATGCTGTAGAAATTGACAAAATATCTTCATTGAATATTGATAAATTATTACCAATAAACAGAAAACTGTTCAATTTTGCCCCATACAATGTATTGTTGGCTATAGCGACAAATATACCCCTGCTGCTTATGATTTTGTGGTCCAGGGTCACATTTTGTTTGTTTGATAATAAAATGAGTAGCTAAAGCATATTTGTCACGTTTCACATTCTAACAAAAGGTCCAGCTGTACTTTATGATACCAAAATAGAAACACCAGCCAGTTCCTGCCCATACAAATAACAAATCCTGCCATTATCTAGATCATACATTGCTATTTTAAGAACTTTTTCCCTGCCGGTCAAGTTTTTGTAATGACACTTGAGCAAATATTATCTTCTTACACTGAGATTGTAATGGCATGCCTTTGAAAACACTGAACAAACTATATATAGAACCGCCACAAGCTTTGTGTCTTTCTGTAGAGCTAAAAAGAGAATGTGACACCAACCAATCAAAATATCTCACAGGCTTTGAGCTAGAATAGTGATTTTATGTTTGACTGTTTAGGCGATACATTAAAGGTTCAGCGGACACTGGTTTTTATATGGTCTTTTGTGATGCTAGCAGCTGAACAAATCAGGATTTCACTGAGCTTGAGTAATTGGGCGATGTGTGCGATCATAACAAGAGACTATTCCTGGTGACAAGCATATCTAATCCTTCACCCGTATAAAATCAGATGGGAAAGCTCTGCAGTTCATTCAGGCGGAGAAGATGTTCTACGAAGTGGCATTGATCGAGCTCACCTCGCTGCAGGCCAGCACAGGCAAGTCCACTTTTTATGGATTGACTTAAATGCTTCTTATGTGGTGCTTTTGAGTGGACGTGACACTTTTTTCAGCATATAGACATGATTATATGTATAATGTATATCACAATATGTAGACATTTTTATCATAGCTGTGCACAATAATGTATATTGGCAAAATCACACAAACAAGACATTCAGGACAGCAGCATGACTCGGAGAATGTGTTTCATACATCTGTTTTTATACAGTGGTGCAAGTTAATAGTGAGTTAGTCCAATGTTTTGGCATGAAACTCTAGATGGCGCAGTCCCATATTCAATCTGAGATAATAACATCATTATTCTCATGGCACAATGGATTGGTTCTATTTGTATCAGCAGCCAATGAGCTTGCTGCTCAACATACAGATACTTGGCTTGTGCTTGCTGTAGCAGATGCAGCGCACATTAGAAACCCTCCACCTTCCCCAGGTCCACCTGTATAGATCCGCTATAGGGTGATTCATGTATGCTATATGGGGTTATTTTATATATGTTGTACGTACAGCAGCAGATCTGTTTCGCCAAGACCAACACATTAATACTGTCATGTACATTAATATGTCAATCCATCCAAGACTCATGACATAACTTAAATTTCAGTTTTTTGGGGGGGGTTTTCCACCGGTCCAGGATGAGTCTGTGTTTATGAACAAGTCAAGTCAGTGATTGATTCAGTGGGTTACTCATAAAGATATTAGGTGCATTCCAAATCGACTGCAAGTATCCTGTGAAGTAGTCTTTATAGAGTATTCTGCCATCTTAAGCTTGGACTACACTAAACGTTTTCTCCCCTCGATTTTCACCCGATTTACTGTCTGGAGAAGTTGACGTAAGTTGTCAAAAGTCAGATCCAGTCTACAGATTTGAGTTGAATTCATAGAAAATGGCATAGTGTGATGGTCATAGAAAGATAGCAAACATCTTTGATATGAACAGCTGATTTTAAAAATGGCATAAAATTGCTCTGTCAATATTAGCCTATTTAGTTGCATTTGTCAGGGATGCATTTTACTTGGTTTGTTTGTTACAAAATGTGGTCACATACTTTAGAAATAATGTTTAAAAGGATAGTTCACCCAAAAATGAAAATTACCCCATGATTTACTTACCCTCAAGCCATCCTAGGTGTATATGACTTTATTTTTTCAGGCAAATACAATCAGAGTTCTATAAAAAAAATGGCCTGGCTCTTCCAGGCTTTATAATGGCAGTGGATGGGGGGGTTTGAGATGTTGCCCAAAAAAGTGCTCTGGATGGCTAATAAAGGCCTTTATAAAGTGAACTGATGCATTTGTGTAAGAAAAATATCCTTATTTAAAACTTTGTAAGCTTTTGTCTTCGTTTTCACAAGAGAGAGGCGTTCCAGTGGATGATCTATAGCAGGTGTAGCGTAAGCATCATAGCTCAGGTTGCACAGTTTCTCTATATAACAATGCAGATTGCATCTCTGCCCATTCCAAACCTTAGTTCCTTGACAAAAGTGTGACAAATTGACCTCTGGCAAACATTGGCCCAAACGTGCCACAGATTAACCACAAGTTTGCAGCAAATAAATAACAAACGTTTAAGCCTTGTTCCACAAAACAGTGAAAATTGACCCAACGAACCTGTCCCCAAGGTCCTGTCAGAGAGCAGTAATATATTTAACAGAGTTGGACGTTATTTGCCCTGAGATGCACCGGTATTTATGGATGAAGGAGACCCATCAATCTCCTTCCATATAGTGGACGTCTGCCATTCCCCTGGCTGTCTGCATGCTGCTGAGACAGCATAGATCTCTAGCATGGGCAGAGAGTACAGGAACCGAGGGAGATATATGACCACGCTATACATTACCTCATTAAAGAGATGTTGAGCACCCTGGAAACGTGGCCTGATTCAGCATTTTGGGCCCATGCTGCTTTGATTTTCTCCCTCTGGCCTAAACCATGTTCATTTCCCATCATCCCCTCGAGATACACCAAACTGAAGATTTGTGTGTATATATAGTGATATGGTGTCTGCTGCTGAATGAGTAAGGAATGTTCCAGTTAAAATTACAGTGACATTTGGGACATTACAATGGAAGTCTAAGCAGTAAACAAAGTAAAGGATTACACCACCCTTTTTATTCCACATTTAGTCATTAATCACTTACCCCCATGTCGTTCCAAACCCGTAAAAGCTTTGTTTGTCTTACTGTCCCATTACTTTCCTCATAACGTTACGCTTGAACCACTGATGGCAGATGGAGTATTCTGATAATGTCTTTCATACTTTCCTGGGCATTGACAGTGTTATTTACTTGGTAGTCAATGAGACAGTCTGAAGATGAAGTTTTATGGGTTTGGAACAACATGGGAGTAAAGTGATTATGATAAAATTTTCATTTTGGGGTGGAATAACCCTTTAACTTAGCATGCCTATTATTAACATATTGGCAGCACATATTGTGCTTGACCATTTTCAACATCCCTAATGTTACTGATTACCCAAACTTAACAACTACTTTATTAACTATAAGCAGCAAAACAGGAGTTTATTGAGGCAAAAGTCGTAGTTAAGGGTTTGTTAATAGCATCATACAATTGGTTTCTTGCTGATTTGCACTGTTCAACTAATCTCATGTTAAAATGCATAATTACATTAATAAAGTACTAGGCTAGTTCACACAAAAATGAATTAGTCATGTCATTGCAAACCCGTGTGATTTTTGTTTCATGGAACACAAAAGGAGGCAAAGATATGACTTGGACGAACCATTCATTCATGCATCAGACATCACTATTTCTGGCACTCACATGAATGTGCCAGTGACAGCTGTAGCGGATGTCACGATTTCAGTGACAATGACGTAAATCTCTTCCTTACAAAAAATGATTGTTTGACTTTAGAAGATTTGGAATTTACTGTTCTTTTTGTAACTTTAGATAATTTTGATAGTTGAAGAATAGCCAGTACATTTTTCGAAACGTCACTTTTTGTGTTCGACTGAAGCAAGTAAGTCGTGCAAGCTCAGAACAGCATGAAGATGAAAGGAAATGAGAAAGTGCTCTTTATTAAGCAGGATTCAGGTCTTTATTGTTAGTCAGGCAATATAAATGTTTTGCAATTTTCTTGGAATTGTCTTTGAATGGTCAAAGCTGCTGGTTCCAGCTGGTCTTCTTAAGCTTCTGTTTTTCATACGTTTCATTTCCTTGTAAGAGCATTTGAATGTGTGGGTGTGGCGGCTCTCTCACACCCTCCCTCCCTCCCTCCCTCTCTGTCTTTTGCAGTCTTGTTGTCTCTGTACGTGTGAGTCTCTGTGAGTGCTGTGAGGTTTCTGACAGACTTTGTGTGAATCAGGGTCTCAGGAAGAGGGAACACTGGGAACATCAGGATGTCTCTCTCAAGAGGAGTTATCAGAACAGGCTTCACAGGCCCAGGATCTTGAGAGACTGGCTCAGCTCTGCATCATGAGCAAAAGGTAGAACACTGAAATGATACTGCATATACACAGCATGCTAGATTGTTTTAGCAGATTAATTTTGACAAATTGGACATGCCAAATAAAGTAAGTAAGAGTCACTTCTGTGAAGCTTGTTTAATAGTAGAGGGAATTTAATGAGCAGTAATAGTCTGGTTACATGATTGAGGAAGATGCATTCAATCAGTTTTACATAATTTAGCACAGAATTACACACTTTTTCTTATTTGTGCTGACAGTCCACAATTAAATGTCTTGTTTGTTTCCCACTCAAGAAATACATGACTGCTGCTGTAGTAACTTTTATATAAATATAAACAAATAATCTGCAATTTTGAAGAGTGAATTCATATGGTAACATGCAACGTAACTGGCTTTATTAAAGTAAAATATGTTTTAATTATGTTTAAAAAAAATACTTCTACCTGATTTGACTCTTTAAATACTATAAAAAATATTGTAAAGAAAAAAAAATATATAATATTTTTTAAATGTAATATAAGTTATTTGAATTTAATTTATTGAATTTGAAGGTTATGTATTATAGTATATATTGTACAATATAGTACATAAATATAAACAGTTCGACATCATAAAATTCAAATAAAATAGACATTCTAAGAAATGCAGGTCAGGAAACAACTTCACAACTTTTGAAGTTTTATATTTTTGTTAATGTTGTTGGAGTGCAGTTAATATTCTGGGATTTAAATAACATTTTATTTATGCTGCATTAGGAGTCCCCTGTAATACTGGGTTAAGTGCGCACACATAGGGAGAGAGGAAGAGAAAGGTGACTTGTGTTATGTGAGTCTTAAGGTTTCAAATGTTACTGGGACACTCAGAGTGAGGTGTCCTCTTTCCTCCGGGGGCTTAACATGATGAGGTGCTCTTTTGTAAGGCCACTAGCACATACGTTTGAGGACATTTATAACCCCCGGTTAGCACTGGTTGTGGACTTAAAGCATTTAACCTGATTGTCACAGGCAAGGAGACAGCTTGCTGGTGCCGCAGGAGAGAGGATGACATTAAACTTGAATGAGAACGAGATTGTTTTATTGCTGCCCCAATAAGATAATGTTTCACAGCACAATGAATTGCGGGGGTATCCACACCATTTGTATGTAAGCCCTTAAACTCTTTGGGTTGAGTAACTGTTGAAACCTGAACAGGAGATCTTCAAGATCTGCTGGTCAACTAGGACAACAGTTATGGTTGAAGATGTAGGTATTTCAGCTTAAAAACACCTAAAGGACTATGCAAGATCACATAACCTCATTGAAAAAGTATCATCTCAAGTCATGATTTTTATTGTAATTTTTGACTTGTTAGTTTGACCACATGACTCTGTTAGTAAGAAATCATATTGGTATTCTGAAGGGCATAGATAAAAATGTGTCCTGAATAACGGTTCTCAATTAACTGTTAAAAATAAAATACTAAAATAAATTAATTAATTCTTGAACAGAAAACCTTATAAATTATTTTAGTATAATAATATTGCCATTATTTCTTAGAATAATAAAAAACATTCCCTTGTTACTCCAAGGTCAGTAAATCTCTGAAGAATAGTCTTAAAACATATTGCTATTTTATGACAAGACAAGGTTATTTCAGGTTGTAAAATGTCATGTGGTGTGACTCGTATTCATATTAATAATAATAAAAAGAAAAAAAAAAATATATATATATATACAACTTTTATTATAAATTGGACAATAATTTTGTTCACAGTTTGCAAAAACCTTAAGGCCTTTGAAAACAAACTAGTAATTTCTCATTATGGACAGTAAACACTGTTACGTCATTGACTCTAAATCAATATTTCATGTGTCTTTTTTGTCCTCATAACTCAAAATGTATATGTATTTATTTTAAAGGTAGCAAATTTACTTCTAACGTCTGTTAATTATGACAAAAAATGCAGCTCAAGCCCTATGGAGTGAATAGGAAGTGGTTCTGCCTCTTGAATCTTTCAGTGTCGGGACAGGAAGTGCTCTTGTAGCTGAGAGCTTTGCCATGTTGTGTCCGATCAAATGTCCTCTGAGGACAATCCAAAACAGTGCAAACCAACACCTAGTCATTATTAATTAAAGCAGAGCCATAATAACCATGCTGACATATGTATTGACTTCGAAATCATGCTGTATGTTCAAGAGAGAAGTATGGGAGACTATAATAAATGACATTCAGAACATTAAGAATATGTGAATGATGCAATATACCTGTAACCAAAAAAAACTAAATAAAGTGCAATGCAAGTTATTTTACCAAACAATGTTGATGCAATCAGGATCAGGTAGTGCTAAATGATCACATGAGGAAAAACTTCCATCCCAAATCCCTAGGAAAATTTCTCAGTAGACACCCTGCGGGCAAACCCATCCAAATAGCACCATTCTTCACACACATGCCAGGAGTTCCAGCCAAAACTGAGAGCATAGATATGGCACGGTAGGAATCACGACACACGTGTGCCCGGATTTGTTGTGACGGGTGCAGTAATGGATCTGCATGCCTCGGAGAGCCTGACTGAGGTGGGCTATTGCTGTGGCTTTCTGTATCTGTGCTTAAATAAAGCAAAGGTGCAGGCCAGCAGGATCAAATAGAGCTTAATGCATATGTGCTCTACTTTATTTTATTTTTTTACTGTGAGTCACAGAGAATTTAGATGAAGGATGCACATTGTTTGCACATATTTGGTGCCGGTGTAGTTCATCATGCATTTCTTTGTTATTTAAATTCATCTGTGTTTGCTTTATACATAGCCTAGGGCTTCTGTAACAGATGCTCATATGTACTGAACTCTATGAGTCATGTGTTTACCATGTGATGACTTACAGGAGGAGGGCATAATTACTTCTTATGCTATTTATACAGTATACATTTAAACAGACTGTGTGCAGTATATATATATACATTTTATGTACATTTTAGCATTCTTTTACTTATTAAGGGAATAATATACTTTAAACAAATAAAAATAGTGAATATAATGTCTTCAAACACTTACAGGACGGTGCTGTCGGGAAATATATTATTATAAATTGTGTTAATAGTTAATTTTTTTTTATTAAATGCAAATAACTTATGTTTTTTTCATAATTGTGTTATTTTACAATTACTTCTTTTGTGAAATTTGAAGGCCTTTTCTGAAAGATGTAGGCCTTCTTTAATTTATCTTGGAACTTATCAGTTTTTACAAAAAGGTCTATATATATCTTGCCACAGCCACAATTTTTTATTTTATCCCAGAAAAAGTTGAGAAAAGGTTAAGGATTTACAGCTCTTTCATATATACCATATTGAAGGGGCCATTCGATATTAAGTAATTTGACAGTTGATTCAAAAGTTTTCATAGACAGTGTAGGCTTTTCTTTTATTATTTTAACATCAGTTAAGCATCTAAAAGTTCTGCAGTTGATTTTAAGTGTGCCATTTGCATCATGCGGTCAAAGGATCTCTCCATGCAAGTGAAACAGTGAAAGTGAAAGAGATAGCAGGAACATTCAGAGTGGCCAAATCAACAGTTTGGTATTCTGGGAAAGCAAAAACGCCCTGGTGAACTCAGCAATATAAAAAAGACCTGTATGTTAGGACTGTAACAATACGCGATATGAAACCGAAATCACGACACTCAGATCCACGATCCTGTGTCGCAGTGTGATAAGGGAGAATCGCGACACACCGGGACTACCTTTTCAATCATGTGACGCCTGCCTGCAAAAGTTGAGCTAGTTGAAGAAGAACGTGAGGAAACATGGCAACCAACCCAGAGATTGCGGACCCTCCCTCCTCGTTTAAGTCAGCAGTATGGCAACATTTCGGCTACCCGGTGGAGATAAAGGATGGCAATATTGCAGTCGACAAGACCCACACAATTTGCCGTAAGTGCTTTAAGAAGCTTCCCCAAGTGACAGGCAACACAACCAACATGCAGATGCATATCCTACGGCACCATCCAGAAATCAATTTAGCTGCAGCACA
>JAUMHE010000069.1:15379625-15402058 GCA_032359235.1 Enteromius mattozi | reverse complement strand
TGAATCCATCGCAATCACCACAGATGGATGGACGTCCCGTGCCACAGACAGCTACGTGACCATAACCGCACACTATATTATGGGCAATTGGCAAATAGCAAACGTCCTCCAAACACGCCCGGTGTATGAGAGCCATACAAGCGACCATTTATCGGGAATACTTAAAGAGGCTGTGATAGATTGGAAGATCAGCAGATGAAACGTCCCCGTTCCCGTGACAACAGACAACGCCAGAAACATTGCCAATGCTGTCGAAGCGGCCGGATTTTCACCGCATATACGATGCTTTGCTCACACTGTTATTGTATGGTTTGTTATTGTTTTAAAAATCGTTTTTTTCTCCCACCCCCAAAATCGTGATCAATTTGTCAATTTGTGCCAGAATGATAGGAAGAAAAAAGTCAAGAAGGCTTGGAACAGCTCATGATCCAAAGCATACAACATCATCTGTGAAACATGGAGCAGTGAGAAGGCATGAGCGTGCAGGGCTTCCAGTGGCACTGGTGTTTACTGATGATGTGACAAAAGACCCAGGCAGCCGGAAGAATTCTGAAGTGTACAGGACTGCCCAGATTCAGTCAAATGCAGCAAAGTTGATTGGATGGTGCTTCATAGTACAAGTGGAGAATTACCCAAAACATACAGCAAAAGCAACCCAGGAGGTTTTGAAGATAAAAAGTGGAATATTCTGCAGCTGCCAAGTCAGTCTCCAGATCTCAGCCTGAGCAGCATTTCACTCGCTGAAGACAAAACGGAAAAAAGGCAGAAAGACCCACAAACTCAAGGCTGTCATTGCATGCAAAGGATTCTCAACAACAAATTAAAAATTAACATTTATGATTATATTTATTTGTCCAATGAGCCCCTGAAAATGTAATTTATATTTGTGTTATATTTTTGTTCAACCCCTTAAATTAAAGCTTTAAGTGTACACTTCAGTTTTTTTATAATTCTGTTTGTGTAGCCTACAGAGCTAAAATTATGAAAATTGTGCCAGTGTCCAAATATATATGAACTTAATTGTAAATGCATTTACTGTATATTTAATATGTAATTGTAAAATATATATTACATTTAAATATAATATTAAATTAATTTTTATAGATAATATAAGACTTTACATGCGCAACACACCAAAATAAATGTACAACAATATATATATATATATATAATACCTTTAATATTTTTCAGTACACTAGTACCTGTATGTGTTCGAAATAATTAAGTGCATCTTCTCCACAAGGGTATAATATATATATATACACACACACACACACACACACACACAAATACAATAAAACATACTTGCATGTTTGAGTTTATTAAACTATAGTATTTTGCATGTTTTTTCAAATTCTTTTTTTAAAAACTGTATATCATGTATACTTGCACTGTTAGCAGTATGCTAGTATTCCTTTTTGAATTCAGACAAGGTGACAGTGCTCTGTGTCAAGGGTTTCTCCTGTGTCAAGAGAGTAGTTATATAAGGTTTTATAGCGGCTGAGAGATCCAGTGAATGTCAAGTGTTTGCCTGACAGACTCTCTTTCATTCACACTTCCTTTTATAACTACTCATCTGCTGTAATAAATTTTAATAAGCAAATAAACTTGATACTAAGCCAATAGTAATGTTCTAACATCCTGTACTGTACTGACTCATACTCACATAGACAAAGTATTATGAGTTTTGCTTTGATCTCCTCTTATATATTCCATTAGATGGACTGTTATTGCTGTTGCTCACAGAACACATATCAATATTAATGATCCGTCTACTACATTATCTTGAAATATGATATTATACTAGACACTCTTATTCTCTAACCCTTTATGACGGTGGTAATAGAAAAAGGTCAACTGGGTCCTGAAGGCGTAATCAATGATATAGATTTGCTGATCGTTGATAGAGAACATGTGCATGAATCTCTCTCCCATGTGCAGTAAACAGACAGACACATTCTCAGTAATATTCAGACTATACATTTGTGCTTCTAGGTTTTTTTACGCTATATGTATGCCTGAAACAACCAGAAAGCAATATTGCATCCTGCAATGTGAACTCTAGAATTAATATCTGTTGTGATTTTCTTTTTTAAATGTTATAATAAAATGATTATTAAGAAGTTTAACACATGCAAAATAACCATTTTGGACCAAAATTTCTAACATTTGTGTGACTCTCCATTGCTTTCAGACCCCACCTTGCTTTAGAATATAGTGGGAAGGTACGTGCATCTTGTTTGTGTTTGTGTGTGTGTGTGTGTTTTAATAAATGACAGAAGCCTTTTAAGAGGAGAAATTTGAAGAACTGTTATTGTAATTTTCACTTATCCATTATATTTTTTCACATTTAGGCCACTAAAATCCACCAGAGGGCTTTTGGTAACGATCACCCCATCACAGCCCGGAGTCTGGAGCTGCTGGCCACTGTCTATGCTGAGATCGGAAAAACAGAATATACAAGTAATGTAACTATAGGAAATGTCTTCAGTATCAGACTGGCACTAAAACGTGATTTTTCAAAACATTACATCAATTACAGAAGGCTAATTGTCCTTATAAAAATATATCTTAAAGGGTTAGTTCATCCAAAAAAGAAAATACTGTCATTAATTACTCTCCCTCATGTCGTTCCAAAGCCGTTAGACCTTTGTTCATCTTCAGAACACAAATTAAGATATTTTTGATGATATCAGAGAGCTGTCAGAACCTCCATAGACAGCAATGCAACTGAAATGATCCCAGACCCAGAAACGCAGTAAAAACATCGGTAAAACAGTCCATGTGACATCAGTGGATTAAGTTTTGCGACATTAGGAGAATACTTTTTTTGCGCAAAGAAAACAAAAACAACATATTTAACTCCATCCTCCCCCCATGATTTACGTCTTCCGCCATTTTAGACAGGATCTCAACGCAGCGCGTACGCAAGCTTTAACGTATTTGACGTAATCAGTCTTATTTACATCCGGGTGAAAGCACATGCATGTGTGTAATCTGCGGTTGTTTACACCTAGAGGACAGCATATGCATGCATTGTAATGCTCTCTATAATGGCGGAAGACGTAAGTCAGAGAAGAAGAATAGTAAAATAGTTAAATGATGTTATTTTTGTTTTCTTTGCACATGAAAAAGTATTTTGTAGCTTCTTAACATTACAGTTGATCAACTGATGTCACATGGACTATTTTAACTATGTCCTTACTACCTTTCTGGGCTTTGAATGTTGTAGTTCCCTGTCTATGCAGGGTCAGAAAGCTCTCGGATTTCCTTTAAAAATATCTTACATTTTGTTCCGAAGATGAACGGAGGTCTTAAGGGGTTAGAATTTTCAATTTTGTGTAAACTATCCTTTTAAGCATAATTTCTGAGAGAACAATTGTTAAAGCTGTAAAACCATTATAAATAGTTTTTGGATTCTTCTTTAAGTACTTAAAAGAATGCTAAAAAATATATACTAACCATGAGGCAATCCAAGATATATATGAGTTTGTTTCTTCATCTGAAGAGATTTTGAGATTTAGCATTACATCACTTGCTCACTATTAGGTGCTGAATGGGTGCCGTCAGAATGAGAGTCCAAACAGCTGATAAAAAACATCACATTAATCCACAAGTAATGAGCACAACTGCAATTAATGTTGTGTAAAGCGAAAAGCTGTGTGCAAGTCATGTGGATTATCGTGATGTTTTTATCAGCTGTTTGGACTTCCTCCATTTTAACGGCACCCATTGGTGAGCAAGTTATGTAATACAGTACCAAATTTCTCCAAATCTTTTCTGATGAAAAAACAAAGCGATCTACATTTTGGATGGCAAATTTTCAGCAAATGTCCATTTTTGGTTGAACTATTCCTTTAAAGCATTAGCCTTATGTAATTTAATTTGATTTATTTATAAATTATAAGTTATATTTCTTATGACAGTACAGTGGCTATTTACAGAAACCACAGATGGTAAATCAGTATAAAGCTTATTTAAGCATACATGATTTGCAATTTACTGTACACTCTGGGCCCATACAACCTAACAGCCTTTTATATTTGAAGTAAGTTTTCTGATTGTCATAACAAAATATCCTTGGGAGTAGATTCCAGTGAAAGCTCTTATGAGAATGTTACCCTTGCACTTAGTGAGGAATCAAATAAAATGTACTGCATCTAAGTCTACTGTACATAGTTCTGTACGATAAAAAAACCTGCAGAGCTAAATCGCCTGAATGAGTAAACATTTATTCCAAGCATGCACTTTCTGTCTGCAGCTGATGGCATTTTAGATCTCAGGCAGAAAAGCCATGTTGTGTCTTTGACAGTTTGAGGCCAGGGCATTTTTGTAAGCAGAAATGCTTTGCTAGTTTTCTGGAGGGACGGGTCGTTCTGTGTCTTCCCTATTGCCTTTTTCCTGGACGATGAAAAATGCATTGTATAGGGCAGCAATGTGTCATGAACGTCAAACTCAGCTGCAGAGTCAGCTTTCTGAGAGAAAATGCTTTCGCCACAACATATCACCTGCGTGGCACTGTGTCATAGTTTCAATGCTAAATTATTCTCTGCTAAACGAGTTTCATCGTAAAAAACTGTTCCAAATAGAAACAAATATGCGGGATGTCAAATATTTTGTCCTGCAGTTTGTGAAGTGCATTTTATGTTACAGATTCATTGGGAGAGTGTGTGTCGACTCTCTCCAAAAGGTTCTCGGCCACCGAGTCATTCAGCGATGCTCTGAGTAGCATCTCTCATAGCCATAAGGACAGACACTCTGAGCTACGACACAGAAAAGAGCCATACATACAACAGGAAACTCCTAAAACAAAGGTAATACTGCAGCCAATGACATTAAGTGACCCTGGACCACAAAACCAGTCGTAAGTGTCATTTTTACATTGATGTCTGGTTTGTTGGACAATATTTGGCAGATATACAAATACTTGAAAATCTGGAATCTGAGGGTGCAAAAAATCTAAATACTGAGAAAATCACATTTGAAATTGTCCAAATGAAGTTCTTAATTATTTAATTAATTATTAATCAAAAATTAAGTTTTAATATATTTACGCTAGTAAATTTACCAAATATCTTAGTGGAACATGATATTTATTTAATATCCTAATGATTTTTGGTTTTAAAGCATTAAAAAATGATAATTTTGACCCATACAATGTATTTTTGGCTATTGCTACAAATATACCATGCAACTTAATACTGGTTTTGGGGTCCAGGGTCACATTTGACACTGACACCATAAGGAAAAACACAAATCTGATTTCTTAGAAATGTACTTTTTGCATTTATATTGGGTTTATATTACTAAATTTAATGAAAGCGTAATCTGGTGTAACCATCAAGTAAAGACACAATATACACCCGAGTACACATTCATTCATTTCTTGTTTTACATTGTTTACATGTTTTTTAAAGTAAAAAGTATATTTTAAATATCATGAATTAATAATTGATACAAATCTATTTTTTATTTTTTTTAGGAGTTGCACCAAATGACATTATACAACCTTGTAATAAAACAGACAGTATACTATCAGTATTTTCCTTTATTTTAATATCAGGACATTTCAATCATTCTGAGATTTTTGACATTGTGCCTTGTATTCGTTATTGTATTTACATATTTACAGTATGAAATGCATGTTTATGTATTTATTTACTAAATTATTACATTTGTCACATCATTGACCCCACAACTTTTACAGGACATATTTTTAGGCTTTACTTATATAAATCATATTGTTTTTCACTCTACTTTGTTTCTGTTAAAATGTCATGACATTTTATTGCTAATGATTTTGTCACATGGAATGCATACTAATGTCAAATTAATATCACGAATCTACTGCCGCAGTCAAATGCCTTCATATTGCCTCTATCAAACATTCTGGGAGTCAATAGTTCTGTCTTTTTCGATTTCAGGTCATAAATGAAAAACTGCCCACCTCTATCCTGAAAAGGTCTAACGTGAGCAATGTGGAGTCAGACTCATCGCGCAAGAGAAAAACTGAGAGGCGGGTTCGCTTCAGAGAGCCGGAGATCACTGTTCATGGTGAGTGAGTTCAAACAACCCTGCTTTAGCAGTCTCTAAAATCTCCAGAGACTCTTTGAACTGTTCTTTAAAGTGGTTCTCTGCATTATTAAGAGCTGGCACTAAAATAAATTAAACATGTTGAAGTGGGTTGGAAAAGATTGTTCTCATTGAGGTCTGTGGTTAATGAATCCCCTCGTTTTGAAAAAAAGAAAAGAAGGGATGCACAAACATGATTTACTTCCCAAATTAATTACACATGCAAATTAGGTAGTGTGCAATCTGTGCCAACAACACTGTTATGTTAATGAAACAAGGAATTTCATTTAAGGAATTTAAGGAAGGTAGTAATTCAGGGCGCCAGTGTAATTTGTTTAGATGCACAGTCTGTCTTTCTCTCAAGAGCTTATTACGAAAGGACTTATTGCGAAACCCAGTAAGAATGAAGGTCATGTGCTTCTGTGTCTCCGAAGACTTATATGTAAAAAAATCTTCAAAATTTCAAAAGGTCTTTTGCCCGTTTTAGTGGTGTATGAACCAAGCAGCATTCTGTTCCTCAGTGCAGCGAAATCTGAACTTTTGTGACACAATCTTCGTGAGCATCTTCTTTTGCCTTCATGAAATGTGGATTACTATTGAAATGTCTGGATTTTGTGGAGCATTATACTACGGGGCCGTTGAATGCTTGAATCTGATTGGCTGACAAACTTCTAAGGTGTGCAATTATTATCAGAGAACCACACAGCGAACATAGTTCCCGGCAGCTCTTTGACCGCATTACATGACCATATCACTTCGCCAAATGATTTCTATTATTTCAAAGGTCTTACAACAGAAAAATAACCACAACCAACAACCACATTAGCCAAACAAATGAATATAGTAATCAATATGATAAAAACGACAGCTCTTTGACGTTTTGGAATTAACAACGGAGGCATTGGATGAAATGCGGAAGAAATAATCCTCCTCACAATAGCATTTTAATTACAAAAACTGGACTAATACCTTGAAATATCATCTGATCGATATCTTGAGGTGTGGCAACCGTAGTATAAACAGAATAACTGACTCTGGACCATTGAATTATTAGAAGAATAATGCACACCCGAGGTGTAACGGCCACTCCGCTTCGCGTCAGGTGTGCATTTTTCTATTAATTCAACAGCCCCTGGCTGTAATTTTAGTTGATTGAATGGTTATGGGTTTATAAATATTTTGACTAACTTGAACTGAATCCTTAACCATTCTTACCTTTTATGTTGGGTTTCCAGACATTCCGTACTATGACTGTTTAGGAGGTAAGTAGATAAGAAGTGTGTTGGACAGTGTGGTGGATCTCAAAAATGCATGCAAGATGCATGATTTTATTGCATGAAATCTTGGATTCAGAACAGTCTGGCCCTTTGCTGTGGTTTTATGAGTTTACATGAATGGAACTACAATGTGTTTGCCTTTGTCTGTTTTAAATATTACACTGAGGTGTGTCACGCATGTACATCCAAAAGAAAGTGACCTTTTTCTTCATTTTCTTTGGTTAAAAGTGCAGTTAGCAGTGTTAGCTCTTGCGGAATTTCCCCTGAAAAATAATTTGTAAATGTGTATATTTATCATGTATACTGTATATAAAGACATACACATACATTATATTTTGAAAATGTTTAAATATATTTACATGTATATATTTATATTCATATCATTTATATTATATATAAATATATTTAATGTATAAACAAAATATTTGTGTATATATATATATATATATATATACAGTACACACATATATATATATATATTATGCACACAAAGACTTTTATTTTGGATGTTATTAATCGTTGTCCAGCACTAGTTTTTCTGTATTGGATGGCCTGTGAAAAGTAATGATAACAAATACTTTAAAAAAATTACAACGAAGCCCTGCTAATAACATGTAGGAGAATATTTTAGTCACAAAATAATAATATGTTCCCTTAACTTATTTTGTTCCCTCATTTTAGGGTGCGCTTACGCAACAAAGATCTACTAAAAACAGAAAAGTTCTTTTAATTTTTTTTCTCGTACAATTATCTTTCATCTTCAGAAAGGACTTAAAATCACTGAATTATTCATGCCAGACCAGAAGCTGGCAAGGTCACTTTGTAAAGAAACAATGTTCAAACATGTGATACACATGTGCAGGACGTTGCCATTTTCACAAATTTGCGATACAGAGATGAAAGCAGAATCATTCTTAAAAATATTGAAACGTGTTTTCAAAAGTTTATTTACAGGCCTCCAAAACATTGCAAAGGTTTTCTGATTTTAGTTGAAAAGGGGGCTGTATAAACTCCTCCTTATTAAATCATGCAACATTGTACTAATTTGTTCCCTTGTTTAAATTAAATCAAAATGAGGGAATTAGTACCCTGTGGCCACAATTTACTAAAACAAGAAAGCACATTGATAAATTGCGAGAACTAAAACGAGGGAACGTATAATTATTGCTGTTGAAAAAATCATTCTTAATTTGTTGCCATGCAAAATACTTTTTATCTGCATGTCATGTGGGTCTGTTTTAGACTGTTTTAAACAGTCGCGCAGCCAACAACGTGCCATTTTTCCCGGATGCGTCCTGGTTATGATTTCTATATTGTCTAAAATATCTAGGTTTTGGATTTGTTTGCGTCTGCAACCTGATCTGTGTATAACGGTTCCTTATGTTTTCGAAACACTCTTGAGGTACTTTGAATCAAAGCTAGAATTCATGGCCAGGATGCGTTTGGGAAAAGTGACTCGTACGGTCACCCTAATGTCAACCTAAATCTTTTTGAATTTTGTGTTCCAGTCTACGACACTCCCCAGAGCCGTCTGCACCTGGCCCTGCTCACCTGCCTGTTCCTGCTTCTGTCTGCGCTGGGTCTAGCACTGTACTGCACGGACCGCCGGAGACCCCAGCGCGCCTGCGAAGAGCTGCAGACGGCACTGGCCGTGTACCTGCTTCAGTTCAAACAGATCGTTTGGGCCTGCTGGATCTGGCTGACCATGCAATGACCATAACTGACCACAGGGGGCACAAACGGGCAGGGGAAAAAAACCCCATAAAAGGTCAGGATGCTTTTTAAAGGACAGTGGAGGAAATAAAAGATAAAGGTCCTCTTGTTTTTATTATTGCTTTGTTTTCACTGTTATAATCAGACTGGCCACCAGTCGAATTCTCTTAGGATGTTCAACATCCACTTCTTTTATTTTGTGGTTGATTAAAGGCTATGTGCTTTTCCACACCATTAAGGGATGGTGTGCCTTTTTGCCCTTTATGGTGGCATAGCTCATGCCACATCCTCATTATACAGAGCCGTATATATTTAGATCTCTGTATGCAGCTCTTTTTCCTCGTAGAGCGGTTCTGGATGATGTTTTAAAGGAATAGTTCACCAAAAGTGAAAAATTCTGAAGATGTACTTATCCTCGGGCTATCCAAGATGTAGATGAGTTTGTTTCTTTATCAGAACAGATTTGGAGAATTAGGTATCACGTTGTTTGATCACCTGCAGTGAATGGGTGCCACCAGAGTCCAAACAGCTGATTAAAAACAATGCCAATCCATCAGTTTGTGAGAAACACATCCATCAAGGCGTTTTAAAATGTTTTACTTGTGAATTACTGGGATGTTTTTATCAGCTGTTTAAACTCTCATTCTGACGGCACCCATTCACTGCAAAGGATCCATTGATGTGCAAGTGATGTATTGCTAAATATCTCCAAATCTCAAATCAAAGATTAGCCTGAGGTTGAGTATATTTTCTGTGTATTTTTATTTTAGGCTGAATGTTTCCTTTTTAAGCATATTTTGGTCCTTTTCCACGGAATACTTGTGCAGCAATATTAATTAAAACCTTTAGCAAAGAAAACAAATGAATGAATTCTGTACACAGGTAGAGCCCGACTGATATATTAATAGCTCAGTATTAGGCATGCAAGACACTGAAGGACACCTGTCTTTAATAAGCAATATGAAAAAGAGCCACATTTAACGATGAGTACATTCTTAATATCATGTGCATTCTTACAAATCCTTACATTTTAGTGACATTTACAGAATGCTAAAATAGAAATAGACACACAAACATAGCATGTGTATATAGAATGAGCAAACGCATGGATGGATCATTTCCAGCTAGTCCTGCTCATTGTGTTCATTCACTTTATATAATATATACCTCAAAGTTTTGTATCAAAAATGATTGATTTCTGAAGCGCTATTTTTGTCTTCGGACATTTTCATCCAGCTTCAAAACATTAATATTTTGGTTTTGGTGCAACCATGTCATTTTATTGGAATTAAGTATTTTATCTAGGATTAATTTTTATCTAGGATTCTCATCAAATTTAAGAAATTCAATAATATAATTAAAATGTTGTATTGTTATTAGTAAAATGTCATGTGGTGCAACTCCCCAAAGAGTTAATTATAATTTCATTTTCTTTTCCATGTCATTGACTAATTACTAGATCAGAGCCAAAATCAGTCGGGCTTTACAGAATGTGCACACCGTATTCTTTATGAACTAATGTAACGCATTATATGACCCTTTTCATGTCAGATAATATTTCGTCAGTGCTTTTATTTTTAATGCACTTGCTGTACATAATGTGGTTGAATGTGTCTGTGGAATGCAAGACAATGCTATTTATTTTACTAATAATCAAATAGGTTTAGAATACAAATATGCGTTTTATGCATTTATCAAACATGTAAATGACACTAATCATTGTTAAAGAATATATTTCAATGTAAATGAGAAAAGAGAACTGGCACAATGACGACACCTTTAGCATTTATCTACTTTACAAGAAACGAAGGGCAAAGCTGTTCTGTTAAGCACAAATGTTTCCATCTGCCACAAATTCTCTCAGAAAGAGACTTAAGACTGTTGAAGGATGAGTTGGCCATATATATGACATTGTGTCATGCACTGCCAGATTTAACTGGCAAATGAAAGAATGCCATTTTAAATAGCTGAACGCTTTATGATACTCGCACTATTTATGTTTATATTTTACATAAACCTGCACCAGCATCTTGGCTTAAGCCTTATATCGGTGGTGCATTCATTGGTTTTGCTATGTTTTATAAGACTTTTCTTTTTCTATCTTTTTTACTGTTCCACTCAGTGTTTTTCGCACTTTTAGTCTTCTTTCTTTATAGCAGCAGCTGTTCATTATCTATTTTTCTAGTTTTTGGGCAAGCATTTTCTATCAAATTATATTAGCCTTTGGTTTCTAGTGTCAAAAATTGCTTATTTTCCATTAGCACACAAGTTAGAATGTATTGCTTTAATTAAAGAGACAGTACACCCGAAAATGAAAACTCTGTCATCATAAAGATATACGACACACACACACCTGTTCAAAAGTTTGGGTCAGTAAGATTTTTTTTCTGAAAGAAATGAATAATTATTAATAATTGTATTCAGCAAAGACATTTATAATATATACTATATTTACTCTGTGTGTGTGTGTGTGTGTGTGTATATATATATATATATATATACACACACACACTGTATGTGCAGGTATGTATGTATGTATGTATCACATCCAGAATAGAAAAAAGAAAAGTTTTTGTTTACAAAATATGTCTACTCTGTATGTTTATTATGTATATATAAATACACACACACATGTATATATTTAAGAAAAAATAATATTTATATTTTAAATATATTTATATATATAATATAAATTATATGAATATAAATACATTTAAATATTTTCTAAATATATGCTGTATGTGTGCATTTATATATACATAATAAAAACATACAGTGCACACGCATATATATTATGCACACACATAAATCTTTATTTTGGATGCTATTAATCGCAAATTAATCATTTGACAGCACTAATCAGCAAATCAGCCTATTAAAATGATTTCTGAAGAATCATGTGACACAGAAGACTGGAGTAAGTATGCTAAAAATTCAGCTTTAATATCACAGGAATAAATTGCATTTTAAAATATATTAAAATATAATATTCTTATTTTCAATTGTAGTAATATTTAAAATATGTTACTGTATTTTTAATTAAAAAGAGCTTTCTTTAAAAATCTTACTGACCTCAGTGCAGTTGAATGAATCCCCATCAATACAATTGATTAAGAAAAATACATGAAAGGTGCACAGATTATTAACAAACTACTGTGACCTGCATCAAATCACTGTGAGTTACTTGGATAGAAATACAATGTAAAAACACAAACAAATGTTTCATTATATCATGAAATTCTGTGCACTGTATGTTTAAGCTATTACACGTATGCAACCTATGATTAGCACACTTGCTTACTGTACCCATTTCAGGGGAATTCGGATGACAAAAGGGAAATAAACAAAATATTGTGTACTGTTGAGCTAGCCAATCGCTGAAGCAATAAAATCGCCCCCAGGACAAGTACACATTCTCCATGTTTAGTCTTTCTGTAACGTATATTTCAAGAGGTGCTTTCTGGCAGTATATTCACTGCATTTCTTTTGTTTCAAATATTCAAAACCAAAAAGAGCTCTAAATCATCACTAGAGTTGAACTGATTTATTTCTTGATCAGAAAAATCAACAATTGCTTTGTATTTTCCTCATCATTGCTGTTTATACTGCTATTAATGCTTTTATTAAATAAAAGCCCTATAATGTTGAAAGTTGCAGAGATGTGTTCACATACTACACAATAAATAAAAGATGCACAAAACAATCTTATGCATAATGTTTTATGCTTGGAAACGTGGGCCTGAATCACGACTCATGCTCACACATTATTAACTAGCAAAACTAAAACAGAATAGGACTAGTTATCATAAGATGCTTGAACCAAAAAAGGCATACATCAAATTTTATTGCAACATGCGCAACAATATTTCAAAACATAGTGAACTATGACAAAATTTGTAAGTGATTCTAGGAAAGCAAGTAAACTGGATGGAGCGAATGATTCAATTATCCTCCACAAATATTTCATATCTCAAATTATGAAGTTAAATACTGAAGATTAGTCAGTATTTGTACAGAGCCTAGATTTCCTTCGTCTGTCTGAATTAATACTGTAATATGTATGTACATGCAAGCATGTTTTCAGGAGCGATCCCTTTACATAGGAAGGATACTACCACAGTCATAAACATCATTATATATGTCTTACACATAGAGGCAGTACTAGAAGGGAGTCATCTTTCAGTAAAGAAAACCAGACATGGATTACACACACTTCAAGTTGTGTTTAAAACTAGTATTGCCTGAGCTACAATGTATGTACTAAGTCCAACTGCTCAGCTAATGTATGATGGGATACTCACTGATGGATAGAGACTGACTGGAAGCTGTTGCTCATATCTAGCGCTGCTTTAAATAGGCTTTAGAAGGAACAAATCTTTTGGTTGAGTAAAAACATAATTGGCAATAAGACGTTGATTGTATGTCACACAGGATTTAGAAGAACATTATTTAAGCACACTTTCTTAAAGGCATAGTTTGCCCAAAATTGAAAATTCTTTCATTAATGATTCATCCTCATATTGTTTCAAATCTGTCATCGTAAAACACAGATGAAGGTATTTTTTAATAAACCTGAGAAATTTCAACCCAGTTTCATGGCAATTCATACATATTTTACGAGGTGGCTAATTCGTACAAATTCATTTGATTTTTGTTAAATCGTACATATTTTACGAGTTGCCAATTCATATGAATTTGTACGAATGAGCTACACCTAACCCCGTTAGCTACACCTAATCTACCCGTCACTGAGGTTTAGACAAATCATACAAAATTGTACGAATTAGCACGAATTTGCCACCTCGTACGAATACGTACTAATTGTTAGACTGTGTAGGAAATTTCCATGAATTCACAACTTCTGAAGAGACATGCTAACTTCATATGTGAATTAAAGCCTAAAGTAAATCTGCTCATGTAGATTCTGATAGACATACATAGATTGTATGATTGTAAATTGAATCATTGCTCAGTTCATGTGGAGTATATACAGTGAACTTTTTTTAACTATTGTGGAATTGATTTTCATTGAAGGGACTGTAATCTAAAGAAGCTTGGGAGGAAAAAAACTTTTTTTTTCGTAATTGCGAGTTTGCAATTTGCATTGTCTCATCATTTCTGTTAAAAAACTTGCAATTGTATGCCATTCTATGCCATTCTAAAAAAAAAAAAAACGCTTAAATTGCAAGATATAAACTTAGAATTGCGAGGAATTGCAAGAAAGCCTATAAACTCAGAACTGCAAGAAATAATGTCGCAATTCTGAGAAAAATGTCATAATTACAAGGTGCAAGCTCAAAACTGTGAGATATGAACTCAGAACAAATTTCAGAATTTGCTAAATAAAGACAATTGTGAGAAACTCGCAATCGCTATATCCTAATTCTATAATCGCAATTCTGTAAAGTAGCAATGACCTTTTTATTTATTTTTTTTTATTCTGTGGCTTCTATGGAAATCTCACTGGTTTCATTGAAAATATCTTCATTTTGGGTTTTCAAGATGAACGAAAGTCTTACGGGTTTGGAACAACATGATGTTGATGTTCACTGTTTATTTTGTCCGGGGTCTTGTGTTTCAAGCTCAACATCAAAACATGTTGCGAGTAAATGATCTATGACCTCTGTCCGAACAATTGAGTGCACATGAATGTCTCAGTCATTGTTGAATGTCAAATAAAATGTTATTCAGAAGCATTTGGTTCAGTTAAGCTCAACTGAAGTCAATCTAAAGTTGAGAAACTTTAGAAGCTTATGAACACATTTTACTTGACAGTACATCTCAATGCGTTGAAAAAGTTGAATTGATCATATCATGCCACTTTTCTCATCTACCACATCAGAGCGCCGGCGTGACGAGTGTCCGAGCAGGAACTCTTTCTCGTGGATCAAGCTGTCGACCAGATCCTCTTGACGGTAGTTATGATAGACCTTGAGAAAGGCCATGACGGTGATACCGAGCCAAGTCAGCCAGGCCGCCCACAACCCAAACTAGAGGAAGCAGAGGAAGATTGACTGTTATATTCAAGACAGAGTTTGAATGTTGAAGCTTGACAAAGTTCTGTAGGAATGAAATAAGTTTTTGGATGAACTATCCCTTGAAGCCAACACAATGATTAATAAGCTCTAATGTATTTATCATACACATTTTAACTGACCGACCTGTGCTATGGCAAACTGGTCATAAAAAGCAGAGTTGTCCAACCCTAGTTCAAGATCAGTGTCCTGAAGATCTTCACAGCTAGAAATGAACAGTAGTCTGTTAGAAATGATTCACCTGAAGAATCAACATTCATCAAGTACATATTGCTCATAAAACTAATACCTGAAGCTGCTTGTTAGACACATTCAGAGTTTATATTAAAATAATGTAGTAGTCTGTGGACGCTAAAGCGTGACTGAACTTGAACAGTCACTGAAGTGAACCGAGCCAACAGCCTCTGGCTAATTTCAATGTCACCAAACCCTCTCTGACAGAGGAAAAAAGGCCTACCCAATTAATTGTGGCTCTTTCCAAGCTATAAAGGCAGTCTAAAAACTATCTGTCATTGTTTTCAGTTTCACTGTAGTGTTTATGTAGAAAATAGAGGGTTACCTGAACGTCGTGCTTACCTGCTGGGCATACTGCCTCCTTCTGTGATAGCATCACACCATAGATTGAAACCCACACTGACTATTGTGCTGGACAGGAACACAGCAAACACTACCAATGTGCTGATGAGCAGGTTCAGGAAGGCATTGAAGATTGAGCTGTATAAATAATTAAGAGATTTTTACAGAGGTCATCATTTACACTCTCCAGTTGTTCCAAAACTACTATTTTCTTTCATGCTTTATTTTGCAGAATTGCTCTTTTCCATAAAAATGACAAAGGACATTGATTCACTGTTTTAGAAATAAATTGTGATAAAATCGTATCACATTGTGAGTTTAGTAAATCCCTATTATTAATATTTACTTCCGTTTTAGTAATTTTAGTATCGTTAAACTGAATTAAAATAAGCAATGCTGCAATGACAACTTCAGTTCAGTTTTTGATTATTTATTTTTTTCGGTTAACGTTTATTTTATATTATTTTAAGTAATTTTTTTATTTATTTATTTTTGTTATGAGTTAACTAATCAGCCTGTTCTGAAGCCTAATAAATGTCATTCACACTTGCTCACTCACACTTATTTGTCACGACTGGTCATGAGACATGCAAGAACAAATGTCGTTTGATGCCATTATGATAACACAAGCATGGTTGAGATTAATAAGAGCTTTATTTAATATAACTTTACAACTTTTATGTTTTGGCACAGATACATTATTATAGGCTACAGTATATATATATATATAGCTTGAGTATAGTGCATTATTTATCGATTTTAAACCATGTACTGTATGTAACCATTTCATTTCATTGTATAAAAAAAAAGAAGAAAAAGCAGCTTGGACATTCTACCTAACATATCTTTTTGTGTTCAGAGTATCAAACAAAATAATATGGGTTTGGAAAATAATATTAATGATGATATAATTTAGCATTTGGGATGAAATAACCCTTTAAATTGTTTTAAAATTATTTAAAAATAAAATAGCCGTTTTATAATAGAAACAGTAAAAGAACAGCTGCTTGTGCTGATTATTGGGGTTTTTTTATATGATGAGAGAAAAAAATGTAAATCATACTGGCCTTTGTTTTCAAGCTGGACAGATTAACAATGATTAATGATCAATCTCATACTACAAAATTCCTTCCATGATTTCAAACTGTTCTAAACCCTTCAATTGTCCATCAGCTGATTTACAGCCTACTTTATATTAGGCCACACATTGTTCTTTAACACAATGAAACTACTTAATCACAAATTGTGTCACAATTTATTGTTATTGAACCTGTTTCCCGTGTAAAATATTATATATTATAATATAGCTCATCTGTGCTGCTGTATGACATAACTGCATCCATGCATCCCATCCACCGCACTGACACGGGTCTAATACATGTGAGGCATCAAATGCGCAAGCAATACGATAAAAGAAACAATCACTCACTCATCGTGGCCTTTGCAGATGAAGAACAGCAGCCTCCAGGCTTGTACGGCGGACAGGAGGAGCGACGCGATGCCGACAGCGGTGATGAAGCTGCAGGAGGACTGTGGTCCCCATTCCTCAATGATGAAGCGCTGCTTGGACACCGTGATGTTCTCGTTCTGCCACATCCCCCGCGTGAACAGCAGGCATTTCCCGCGAAAATCCTCCGTGTTCTCCGACAGAGGTACTATAGCTATAAAGCCGAAGACGAAGGCTAAAAAATAAAGGATGCATTGCGCGAATATGAAATTATCCATAGGCATTTTGTCCGCGCTGTGCTGTCTCTGCGGCGCTCGCGCTCTCGCTGCAGCTGCGCAGTCGGACTCTGCAGCACAGCAGAAGAATACAGCTCAGGGCTGTTAGTCCAGGAAAAATCCTAATTACTTGTAGTTTTATATAAAACTAATCCATACAAATGCTCAAAAGCGGGTAACAATTAGTAAGCCATAAGTAATAGCAAATAAGATATAGGTAGGGGAGAATATTTAGTTAAATTTGTTGTATTTGGCTTTTAGGCCTACTATTTTTTTTACTATTTTCACATTGTATATATATATTCATACAGTAGTCAAAACAGTTGGTTATAGGTTTTAGGACAACTTTGATGAAAGGTTTTAATCCACTGCAAATGTTGGCTACAAAAATATATATGTTAATCAAGTAAATATATTTATATATTAATCGAGATTAATCGCATACAAATATATTTATTATACATAAATATACACATATAATATACATTATATATATTAAATATTTACATTTATATATTTATGTAATTTATATTATTAAAATTAAAATCTATATTTAATATAAACAACATATTTTTCTGAAATGCAACTTTAGCCAAAAAATTCAACAGTTTGAATTTAAAAATGTTCATGATGGATTTGTTTCTTGCACACAGCTTTTCACTTTACAGTATGTTAATTGGTGGACCGGATTTCTTTGTGGGTTATTGTGATGTTTTTATCAACTGTTTGGACTCTCATCATGACGACACCCATTCACTGCAGAGCAAGCATTCATTGTTGAGCAAGTGATGTAATGCTAAATTTCTCAAAATCTCTTCAGATGAAGAAACAAATTCATCTATCTCAGGATGAGTCCATTTTTAATACATTTTTGGCAGAACAATTCCTTTAAAATCAAAATTTAAACACTGTGGTATAAATATGTGTGTAAAAAACATGGGTCTTTCCTGTTACGCATGCAGTTACATTTGAGGTATAAAAAAGCATGTGTGTAAACTCAGGGAATTTATAACTTTAAGCACTGACAACTTCAATAACTCTCTTCAGAACAGGTTTACAAGAACCCACAAAACATCACAGAAATGATCAAATCCACTGATAATACTTACTCATGTTCGTTGATGCCCCTCTAAAAAAATGTGCCTCCTAGATGATGGACTTTTGTAGTTACAGTTATAGAGACTGAACGGATAACGATCACAAAAAGTGATATTGGTGACATAAGAAAACACTTATGATTCAGTTAAAATAGCTTTCAAAATAAAACATTTTGCTTTGAAATCATTTAAAAGCCTATTTTATTTCTAAATACAATTTTTGTAGGTAAAATGGCAATAACCATAACTCAAAGTTGAAAATGTATTTAAAAGAATGTTATATTATTAATAATAATAGAAAGACAGAGACAAGACTGGAAAATGTACTGCATAAGAGTGCATACATAAAGCTTTCTTAAGTGCAGAAGGAAATCCATTGAGCTGCTTGCTCAGCGTTTAGACACTACATACTGTACACGCTTCAGCTATTTTCTACGAAGTGGTTTTGTGAGGCGCAGAGCAGCCAAGAAACCATTCTTGCGGAACAGCAACAAGCCGAGGAAATTACAGTATGTGGGTCCAGTTACCTTTGAGCAACAACCAGTGCCAGAAAGCCCATTGAAGCAATGAGTGCACATCTGAAACGGTCGTTTACAAAGACGCCTTCTGTAAAGCAGCCACTGCCATGACCTGTACAGCAGGTGCATCATAACATAACCCATATTGTGTTAAATCACTTGGACAGGACAAGACGAGATCATATTATATAGTGTTTTATAAACATGAATATCTTAAAAAATGCATTGAACAGCAGATTCATCATTAAAAATGTTCTCATAACATTTGTAATTCTAAGTATAGAAACTATATTTATAGATGTAACGTGTGTATGTGTGCACATTTTGGTTTACGTCTACTAAAAACTACCTTTTAACTCATTTATAATACGCTGCTGATTTCATGTTTCAACCATGTTTCAACACTCACTTTGTCTGCATTTTCATTTTCTTTTGAGCTCATTTGGTTGATTTACTCATTTTTCCTTGACGTCCTTGATGTGAAGTTGGTCTGTTATGCATCTGATTAATAGTCACTTTAAGAGATCCTCTCTGGCCTTCACCCTTCACAGCCTGAACACAAAAAAAGAATGGAATTAAATTAAATTACATAAAATAGCATATGGCTGTTTAAAATTTAAATCATGTGGATAGAATGAGAGAATCGATATCCTAGTGCCTTTAACCAGTGCATGCAGTAATAGGATAAAAGCAGCTGATAAAGGCTACAATTAAATATCTATGACAGAAGTTTTTCGCCATTCTCATTTGTCACAACAGAAAATGGTCCAGTTGGAAGAAAAAAAAAGTTATATATAATTTGGCATAACCTTTATACTGTATATGTTTTAACTTATCAGTTTCAAAAAGAACCAATATCATAGTTCTTGAATAAATGAGATAGAAGTGCTGGCTTGGCCACAATTAATAATGGAACTATTTTATGGTCATTGAAATACTGATAATCATATACTGTATCAAAAATGCCCCTTTTTGGACTGATTATGTAAAATATAATATCTTTTACTTTTACAGAAACTGAGAGCATGTTGAAAGTTGCATGAAAACCATAGTATGGTATATTAATTAAATTAAATAAAATTATATTGTGAAACTGATAAGTAAAACTCTCACCGGCTTTCACTGTTTGTACAGCAGCAAGTTAGAGCAAGTTCTTGTGAAAAGCCTCCATGTGTCCATTTTTAGCAGTCTAAATCACAAGGGGCGGCTTTTAGAAATCAGTTGATGGTGCTGAAATGATTATGCAATGCACACCTGCAATGCAAAGATCAGCTCACTTTCCTGATGCAATACTGCCACTGTGTGGTCAGAAGTCTATGCTGTATTTTATATATTCATTAAAACAAACCATAGGTAAATATGGATGTCATACCTGTTTGACCTCTCATTTTTCCACTCTTGGACTGGATGGAGGATCTAAGAAGCTTCCAAAGCCATGAGGCTGGGGATATCGTGGGACAGGGGATGTCTGTTTTCTGTAAAGGAAGCTAAGAGGATTGGTTAAGTCAGTGGATTGATTTATTGTAAAGCAGGAAGCAACCCGGTTGAGGCCCGTCGAGTTTCCAGAGCCTGTTTCCAGCAGCTGCCCAGCTTACAGTGACCCACCTGGTCTGAGGTGGTCCGGAAACACACTGCTTCTTTTGTGCTGCTGACCCTGGACTCACTGGAGGACTGGTGTCTGACCTGACGGGATCTTTGGGAAAGGTGGATGAAGCTGAGATCCACATCCACGACGGAGCTTTTAAAGGCACTTAAGGAACAGGCCTGGTAGGGTTCTCGGTCATCTGCTAAGAGGTCAGTGTGTTGGAGATGAGCCAGGAGGTCGTGCATGGTATCCGTGAGGGTACAGGAAGTGAGGATTTCCGGCTGGTCTACACCGTCCTCAGTCACAGCAGAAGTCCTCCTGACATTCCTCCACCCGTGAGGGAGAAAATGCATGCTTGACACAAGAACAACAGTCAGAGATCAGTCAAAGAGCAGATAAATCTTACATACATACATAAACAGAATCTAATCCGAATGACATTTATTGATGTTGTAATTCATGGCCATCATGAATACTACTTTAAGATATAGTTTTAAACAGTATTGTATATTAAAAATATTATCAATGAATAAATAAAAATGAGCATTTCAGGATACCTGCTGTTCATATTAAATGAATGAATGAGTTAATAAATTAATGACTTGATAAATAATTAACTTGATGATCTGGTGTGCATATTTAATTTAAATAATTAAATGTTGAAATATATAAATAAATCATTAAATACATAATTAAGTACATTAATATATATTTATTTTCCCCCTCCACATTCATTTATGACGTGCTGACAACTGTAAACCTGAAAATGAAATGTGGAGGAAAAAAATAAATAATTGAATGAATATTTATTTATTTAACAATTTATTTATATATATTCAAATATTTATTTAATAATTTAATTTTGAGTAATTTGGCCCTCTATGCATATTGAATAAGTGAATTAATGAATTAATTTGCAAATTAATTTATTATTTATGCTGACCCTGGTATGGTTTTATGAATACCTTGATGAATGCCATTTTATGAATAAGATTTTACAAACAAAGCACAACTTAAAGCTTAAAGGTTGTTCTGTCATACTGTAGCTGTGTTACTATTTCTATTTTCTATTAAGTAAATCTATACAGCACATCTTATATTATGTAGACTTTGAGACACTATTAAAATCTATTGATTACACATTTGAGTTTGTGAAAATGTTGAGATCTTCTCTCAAACTACAGTTTATACGTAAGATGTTATTGTGGGTTTTTCTCACAAAAATATTTTTTTGGGGAAATCTAAAAAAAGTCTCAATTTGTGCTTAATTTAATCTCACTGCTGTCAAAGGGGGAAATTACTCAAATTTGATCTCATCTGTGATTAACCTGTCCTGTCTTTAACTAGAATTTAAATTATGAGGAAAAACTCAACTGATCAGAAAACTACCAGTCATAAATGTTATTGACTTACCATGATTGGGTGATAAAAAGTTATGACTCTCCTCCAGGGTCTCAGGAATTGAGCACACTGACTGATTGTCCTTATTACTGTAGCAGTTAGGGTGAAGGTTAAGTGTGCTCAAGAGCCTAAAACAGCAAAATAACACATCAACATCAGTGTGTTATCACTTTACAGTAACATCTGCAAACTCTTCAGCCTGACTATACAGTACTATACAATACACAAGAATGTTAAAACCATAACAAACTGACAGAATCATCCCAACATAACAGAACCACAAAATTCATCTCTATCATGATTTTATGACCATTTTAATTGTACTGTAAAACCACCTAGTGTTAACTTTCATGTGCCACATTTTCTAGCTAGTGATGAGTATTTCATTAAAATGAATGTTCATATTTGTTTATAAACCCATCTGTCTAGGTTCTATA
>JAUMHE010000069.1:15345295-15362263 GCA_032359235.1 Enteromius mattozi | reverse complement strand
TTTGATGCCTTCAGTGAGAATCTACCAATGTAAATAGTCATGAAAATAAAGAAAACACATTGAATGAGAAGGTGTGTCCAAACCTTTGGCCTGTACTGTACATACTTTTCATAAAAAGTAGCACAATTAGTTAATTTTTTTATGGAGCAATGCAATATTTGAGTGCACTACATTTATAAGTGAATTTTAACATCAGTGATATTTATTTATTTATTTATTTATTGGAACCAATATGTAGAAATGGCTCTCCAAACTGAATCAAACATTCAAACTCTATTGCAAAGAGCTGGTGTAAAAATCCACAACAATCAACTTTACCCAAGCTGGGGGTCTGTTTCTCCATAGTCGTCAAGGTAAGGTGCTGGATAGGGACTGCCCCGTGTCTTACTGGCCATCAAGACGATCTCACACTCTCGAACCCTGGTCAGAAAGACACAAACAAAATCCCTACTATCAATATATATTTATATTTACATGTCTTTTGTAGAATAAGACACACATTAGCTGCGTCTAAAATGGCTCACTTAATGAGTTACTTAATTTGAATAAAGTAATTATGTCATTGTCATGTGACCACACTGGCCACACTAGTTGGTAATCTGGCTACCTTTTGCCTACTGTTTCATGAATACTCTGAATTCAAACATACTACTATACAGCAAGGAAGCATGTGATTTCAGATGACAGAGGCTGAGCTGGTTTTCTCTCGTCTTCCTCTCACCTGAGAAACATTCCCACTCCAGCTCCACAGGTGGCAGCGTGAGCCGTGCACGCGCCCACTTCCTCTCCGTTCAGCTGCTCCTGACAGCAGGGGCTCTGAGCACACAGCATGACCCCGCACAGAAGACACAGAGTCGGGTGCTTTCGCTCGTCATCTGAGGAGTTCGGGCATCTACGGGAGAAGAGAGAAAGTTACAGGAAACATACAATTAATCTGCACAACATATTCACTCAATTAATCTTTTAATGGAAGTACTTACTTAAAGTGACTAGCTTGATTGAGCAACACACTATAGTCCTCTGGAAGATCTATTAGCCTGTTTCTCTTACGAGGATACCTGAAAAACAGGTGAGGAAGTTCAATTAGTTTGGTTTAATAAAAAGAAAGCGAGTATTATGATCAAACAGAGGAGAATTTAAGTGGTGTCTAACCTGATGATTTGCATTTCACCTTTGAGGGCTTTGGATATGGCTGAATTCTCAAACCACCTGACACACAGAAGCACAGCAATGCTTAGAACTGAAGTGAATAGATGCATAAATATACCAATTTAGAAGTATAATATCCTAAAGAAAACAATAAACCATGTGAGGCCATACATTTCAGTGATTTGAGCATGATAAAGGGAAGTTCTTAATAACAAAAGACAAAATAAATTGATTAATATTAATGAAAATTTTAGTGCTGTCATATGATTAATCGCATCCAAAATTAAAGTTTGTTTGTTTTTTTGTTTTTTTACATAATATATGTATGTGTACTGTATTTATGTATTATGTATATATTAATTTTAAATAAATCAAACACACAGTATATATTTTGAAAGTATTTAAATGTATATACATATACATTTATAATATATTACAGCATTAATATATTTATACTAATCAATGTCCTACCACTAATAATAAAACGATTAATAATTGTTAATTGATTAATATAGGTACAATTGTAGATTTATATATATATATATATATATATATATATATGTGTGTGTGTTTTTTTTGTTGTTGTTAAAAATAAATACTTTTAATATTAACTTTAAAATATTTTAGTTTACTATTTAGAAACAAAACAGGGTTTTAATATAAATAATAATAATAATAATATTATTATTATTATTATTATTAACAGTTACTATACTAGTCATAAATAAAGTAAATATTATAATACTTATATTAAAAAGTATAATGTAAATAAATAAACAACAAAAGTATTAGTAATAGTTGTTTTAATTTTATTATTATGATACAATATTAAAAAAATAATAGTAATATTTATATTAAATAACTATGTAAATAATTAAAGAAAAATATTATAATAACTCATATTATTAATAACAACTAACCAATAACAATTAAACAGCAGCAACAATAATATAATGATAATAATACTGTTAATAATAAACAACAAAACAGCAGCAACAATACTGTTATCGTTCTGTTTATTTATTTTTTTTTATGTATTTTATATTTTATTACTACTATTATAATTATACCAGGTAATCAAGTTCATTAGCACAACTGCAGCTGATATTGTAGATATTTAGATATGGCGCATTAATTTAAGAAATGTTTAGTGAGTTTGTGAGCATCTGATTTGTACCTCTTTATTAAGGTGGTTACAACATCCCTGTGGTCCTGAAACAGTTGAAACAGGTTGGAGGGCAAAGAGAGGTAACTACACAACAGATGCAGCTGACTTTCAGGTGATTCTGCATAGAAAAACAATTGTTGTTAATAACTCGTGGATTTATATGAATACAGTAGTATGTGTACAATGAGGGAAAGTTAAACACACATTTACTTGGCATTATACAGCCTGCATGATATAGCCATTATTAGTTATTTCAACCCTACAACCATCTATTTATTAAAACGTTTTTATGTCATAGCAGTGTGGCATGTTTAAACATAACATATGAAGTGTAGTGACCTGCAGTACCAGACAACTCCTCTGGAGGGGGCACTCCTGTGAGGCAATTAAAGAAGAGTGCAGCACAGCGCAGGAAGGGAAGCACACCTCTCTTTACACCCTCTACACAGAAACCTGTCACACCAGCCCTCAACCTGAGAAAGAGAGAGATGATGAGAGACTGCGAGAAAAAAAAAGAAAAAAAAAAGTGAGCCTTTTCCTTTGTGACACGCATATAAACTCACCTGTCTGTGTGTTGAGACACAATAGAAAAGAGCTCTGCAGCAGCCTGAGCCTCATCGCCCTCCCCCGGACCCCCTATCACAGCACAATCTACACACAATATTACTGGAAATAAATGCTGTGCATAAAAATGTCATACTTTAGTGTTTGTATCCGACTCTGGTGGCGTGTGTGTTTACCGTGTGAGGCCAGCAGGACCTGCAGCATGTGTGTCATAGTGAGCAGGTGAAGAAGGTGGAGGTGGTTGTACGCTGTGCTGACTGCTGAAGGCTGCAGGTTTACAGCCTCTTCCTGATACAGCACTGGGATGGACAGAACCAGCCCCACCTGAGAAGAACCATGCACACACACAATGTGTTCAAATAATTAAGTAAAAGTGTGCGTGTGCATACATATGTACTGTATATACACACACACTATTGCTCAAAAGTTTTGATCAGTAAGACTTTAATGTTTTTAAAAGAAATCTTTAATGCTCATTAAGACTGCATTTATATGATATAAATATATATGTCCTTAAAAATATAATTTACTCAGCTGTTACTCCAGTCTTAAGTGTCACATGATCCTTCAGAAATCATTCTAATATGCTGATCTATTATTATAATTATCAATGTTGGAAACAGTTGTGCTGCTTAATATTTTTTGATACCTGTGATACTTTTTCAAGATTCTTTGATGAATAACAAGTTAAAAAGAACAGCATTTATTCAAAATATAAATCAATGTAAGTCCATGCCATCACTTCTTATTAATTTAACACATCCTTAGTGAATGAAAGTATTGATTTCTTTCAAAAAATAAAAATGTACTGACCAAAAACCTTTGAACTATAGTTTCTATTGTTAGAAAACCTTTCTATTTAAATAAATGATATTCTTTTTCAACCTTTTATTGATTTATTTATTGAAAAAAGTTTTACAGGTTCCAAAAAATATTAAGCAGCACGACTATTTAACACTGATAATAAATCAACATATTAGAATGATTTCTGCAGGATCATGTGACACTAATCTTTGTATCACAGGAATAAATTACATTTTAAAATATTAAATATATTAACACAGAAAAAAGTTATTTTAAATTGAAACAATATTTCACATTATTAGTTTTTTTTCTGTATTTTTGATCAAATAAATGCAGCCTTGATGAACAAAAGAAACATAAGAATATATATATGCATTATTGTAAAAAAAAAAATTTAATTATGTTAAATATTTAAAAAAATTTTATTAACTTTGACTAGCCTAAATTATGATACCCTCATGTATATGTATGTATGTATGTATGAAATCACATCTAAAAATTTTATAACACCAGTAAAAAGACAGACACTCACCAGTAGATGAAAAAAGTCCACTTCTAATATTGATGGTGTGTTTTCTACACTAGGAACAGGTACCAGGACTAAAAAGAGACAGAGAATTGAGAGAATTGCTACATGACCAAAACCAACAAACATCCTCTCCTAAACGTGACATACCTGCTAACATATCAGCAAAATGCTTCTGTATGACAGCTTGACTGCTCTTCAGCCTCTGAGCAGCTGAAAACTGCACTAACGCTTTGAGTCCTGACAGCTGAAGAAGAAATCCAATTTAGAAAACAATCTTGCATTTATGGTGTGCAGCATGATCTATATCACTAGAGTCAGACCTGTCTGTTCTGCAGGGATCCAAAAAGAGGCTTCCCTTCTTCCTGTAATATATTCTCTAAAGAGAGACAGAAAGAAAACAGATGACAAAATTACAAGACCGGCTTCACACAGCAGCAGAATACATGAATTTTGCTACATAAGAAAATTTGAGAGGGACGCCCATTGGTAAATAAGGGTGACGTTTCCCAACACTGACTGTGTGAACATATGTGCTCTACAGACAAGAGTGTCTGACAAAACCCTCAAGTGAGCAAAGGAGGAGAGCATTACCGATGGCCTGGATGGTGTAGGCACACGTGTTCCAGGACATGACAGGCACGTATGGGCACAGGTCATTGGGAGCGGTCTGCAGTCCCACCCTGTGCACTGTGGTCGCACAGACCCCCAACATCTCTGTGATACTGCGAGAGAACTTTGGCCTGATCACAAGCAGAGTTTACATCATATTTAGAAATTATAATAATCCCCACATTACCACAGTTTTACACAAGTGTCAAAAACTTTTCCCAGTAATGTAGCTTTGCAGACATTTGCCACGGTTCTTCTGGATTTAGTCTGTCTGTCTATATATGGGGTCAAAGATGATAAGATGTCCGCATCAAAAGAAATGTACAAATGTCTATGTCTATAGAAAGCACTTTGAATTTAAGTAAAGTGTCCACTTTTAAAGGATTCAAATAAGTTTTCGGAGAATAAAATGTCCAAATTTGGTTGAAATAATTTTACATTGTCATTCAGTGTAACATAATATTTATGTAAAACTCCAAACATGCTTATTCTGACTATTTAGATGTTAAAATATATAAAACTTTTATTATGTTTTAAATGAGAAAAAAAATCTTTATTGACAAATGGGCAAAACCTAGGATAGTGGCAAACATAAAAAAAAATTAATCATCATTTAATTATCATTTGGGGTGATTTGGTATATCGCCCACCTGTGGACTAAAAGCATATATTTTAAATATTAATTTTATATTGACTTAAATAAAGACTTGTTTGTTTAGAGACTCACGGCTCTTGAACTCCAAAACTAAGAATGGATCTGAATTCAGCTTGACTGTCATCAAAAAGTGCCGTTGCTTCCTCTGCCGCTTCCTCACTGTTACTGTCTGTAAATCACACACACAAAATCAATCTGAATTAAAGAGAGAGTATCTTGACACTGAAAAACACTCAGGAGGCACAGATCAGTTTTGACTCTCACCCGTTTCCCATGTACCCTTCAGCCCTCTGATCCGAGAAGACATGATCTGAATCCAGCGCTCCAGAGTTAGATGCTGACCAACTAACTCAGCACTCTCACTGACAGGGAGACAAAAAATATACATAGATTTGACTTATCTTAGTGTAAGCACCTGAAACGGAAGATAATAAGGTTAGTAATGGTGCCGTACTAGTTAAGCTTGCTGGGCTCCACAGGGATCAGAGGGATGACCGTGTTACAGAGGGACTTGCAGAGTGGACACATGTACTCGCCGTTCTCCAGGTCTATGATCAGATCTGCATGCAGCCGATTCCGAGTGGTGTTCTGCACAGCTTCAAAGTACCTACACACAGCCAAAAGACAAAATGTAAAGGCTGAGTTGCTTGGTTAAGGCATCCTAAATGTAACTAATCAAGCATTAACTGACTTTTGCCAGCAGGTGGCGTGCATCACATGTCCACAGCTGCCGGTGTGTGTTCCCACAGCCAGATCAGGGGGCATGAGCAGGGGATAGCAGCCTACTGTTTTGCAAAAACAGAAGAAAAAAACGTCTAATTCAGCATCACATTTGCAGAATTTTTGTAGGTTATGCTTGAATCATGATAAATCATCATAACATGCAAGACATTCATACATAACTTCCTGCCTGTCATCATAATAAAGATACTTGAGAGGTAAAGTATAAGGCATCTTTCACCTTTAGGAGAGAGAGTCTTTCCACGGCTCTGGGTGAGAACAGTAGATCTTTGCACACAAGCTGTGAGGACCATGGCTGGTGCCTGAGCCTGAACCTCCTGCTCCTCCTGACAAAGGATACAGATCTGAGCCTCCCAGTCTGAGGAACAAACGCCCTGCTGAGGACCCACAGCTACCCTGCTCTCATCCACATCCATCCTGAAGCTGCACACACACATACACAGAGTGGACTTCACTTCAACATACAGACATTTGAAGGGTGTTCACAGAAATTATATTACTGTAAATGACTGTGATAGTCAGCTTTTGAGAGACAAAAGAGCAAAAGAATGAAATACCGGTAATAATAAAAATAAAAAAAAAAAGTAAAAAGTGAAAGGTTCTATAGAGCAAACGAGAGATTAGAATACTGACAGGTCCAAAAACGTTAACATAAAAATTAAACATAAAAGAGAAATAAAAGAGAAATAAGGAAAAAGAAATAAAATAGGAATAAAAAAAAGAAACTGAAAGTAAAAATGCTATGAACTAAAAGCGAAAGTGAAAGGCACGAAAAAAGTGAAAGTGAAAGAATTACTGAAAAAAATTAAACGTAAAAGAGAAATAAAAGACATAAGGAAAAAAAGAAAACTCAGAGAAATAACAGAAATAATAAAAAAAAAAAAAAAAAAAAAAACTAAAGTAAAACCAAAAAGAAAGTGAAACCATAAATGCTATAAACTGAAAGCAAGTGTGAAAGAAAATGAAAGTCACAAAAAAGTAAAAGTGAGAGAATTACTGAAAAAATAAAAGAATGAGTAAAAAACTAAAAAGGAAGGAGCTAAAAAGAAAGACAAAAGTAGAGGAAAGCGTTAAAAACAACAAACTGAATTTAAAAAAAGTGCAATAAAAGGGTAAAAAGAAAGAAAGAAAAATAATATCAAGAGATAGTGAAAAACTGAAACAAATTGGTATATTGGTAAACAAATCAAGAACATGCAAAGGAGTGAAGATAAGAAGCAAGGAAAGAAAGAAAGAAAGAAAACGTGGTTGCAGAGAAAAGGTGCAAAGAACAAAGAAATTAGAGTAAAGATAAATAAGAACAAAATTATATTACAATAGAAGATAAAAAAGAATTAATAACAGCAAATAAATAAAGCATAGTAATGAATAAAAGCAAAAATAAGTGAAAACGCAAAAGAATAAAAAGCAGTAAAATTGTGAAAGTATAAGTAAGAGAAAGTAAAAGAAACCAAAACCAAAAGCGAGAGAGAAAGACTTAAAGAACAAAAACATTAAAATAAATAGTAAGTCACAAAACACTGAAGACAGAAGGAAGTGTGACCTGTCGACAGATGCAGCGGTGTCGCTTTGACTCGAGCTCTCAGGAACGTTGTCATAAAGCATCTTGTTAGACTCTATGAAGTTCTTCTGCATGGCTGACATCTGAGCCATGATCTTCTGCCTGTGAGCTTTAGCAGCTTCAGCTTTCCTCTTGCGCTCGGCCTTCTCTTTATCCTGGACACTCTGAGCAGAAACCACACACTTTAAACACCTCAAATACACTGAAACATTATGACCGAGACCCTCTGTGTTTGAATCTATGTCTTTACCTCCTCCAACTTGCTGTGATCCACAGAAAATGAAGCTACAGGACTGGACTTCTCCCGAAGACACTTTACCACCTCAAACATCTTGCAGGAGAGAAACACAGATCTTAATTATCAAATCAATCAATTAAAGCATCAAACACACATCAAACCACCTTCTTACCTGTAAGTTCCACATGATCATGTCATTCTGAGCTTTCAGAGAAGGTAAAGACTTTATTTTGGTCAGGAAGTGGAACAAAGATTTGCCGTGTTCTGAACCAGATTCTGAAAATACAAACAAATCTGTGTCTATCAGCAAATGCATAAACAGCAAAGCACTAACAGTAGGACTGCATACTGTGATACGGCTTAGTATGAAAGGTACAATTAAACTTAACATATGATTCAGAGTGGAGCCCTTACAGTCATACTGCAAAATCAAATTGCTAACACTTTACAATTAGTTAATTAACTAATTAACCAACATTATTTATTCAGTTTTTTCAGTGTTAGTAAAAGTCCTGTTCATTGTTATTTCAAGTTAACTCAGGTTAATTAAATATTGAACAGATACAACTTTTGATTTTAATAAATGTATTAATTAATATTGAACTTTAGATTAAGTAGTAAGAATTAATGAGTATTTTTTTTATTGTTAGAATGTTAGAATCTAGTTAAGGTAACACTTCCTTGTTAGATGTTACATGTACTTACTATTATAATGACAATAAATTATGCCGTTAAATGCAAGTAACCCTAAACCAAACCCTAATCTTAATCATATAGCAAGTACATGTAGTTTATTAATATTATTCAGTACTTAAATGTATAATTATGCTCTAACAAGGACACCTTAAAATAAAGTAACCGTAGTTAACTAATGCTGGCAAATGGAAACTTACTGTACTAAGTGTTAGCATACTCTGTCTCATATATTATTTTTTCTGTTAAATACTTGTTTATACACTCAAAAGAACTTTACAATATACTGGTAATTTTTGGCTAGCATCAAGTAAACTAAAAAGTTAAGGACAAACCCTGCACTCCAGAAAATCCTGTAAACGTTAGTGAAAAATAAGTGCAATACAAAAAGCCCAAAAGAAAGTGAGACAGTGAAAATAAAAAAGTGAAAGTGAAAGAAAGTGGGAAAGAAAGTGAAACCAACCAAAGAGCAAAAGAGAATGAGTGGAAAAATAAAATAACAAAAAAGCAAAAAAGACGAAGTGGAAAGAAAGAAAAAGGAATAATAAAAAAAAAAGAGAACAGGAGGAAAAGAAGATAAAAAGAGAACACTAAAAGAAACCAAGAAATTGAAAGAAAGTGAAAACAACTAAAAAGTGAAAGTGAAAGGGCAAAACAGAATGAAAGATCAAAAAAGGAAAGAACACAATACAAAAATAAAAAAACGGATATAATACAATATTATTTAAAATAAATAAATGAAAATCAGTGTAGCAATTAATAGGCAAAAAATAACTGAAAAAGCAAAAGAATGGAAAAAAAAATGGAGGTATTAGAAAAGCAAAAGAGAAAGACTAAAAAAAAAAAAAAAAGGTGAATTACTGAAAGCGCAAATGAATGAAATGAAAAAAGCTTTAGAAACCAAAAGACAAGTATTCTAATTCATATGCACCTTTTATTTGTCATGTCAATGATTGCCTATAAAATGCTAAATATGAACCGAAATGATTGAGTTCTAACATGGACTTCCTGGAGCCTCCCCAACATTGCATATTTTGAAGGCCTCCTGTTGTAAACCATAACCTTAGCATACTGTATTCTGATAGATAGCATTACTATTTGTTGCAAACAAATTCCATGATTTTTCTGAACTATGAGACCAATGAAGTAGACCAATGAAACTGGCAGGATGGCACTGCTTCAGACAAAAACAAAGGGTGAGATCTTACTCTGTGCTTTCAGACTAAAGTCAAAGGTCACTTCCTCAGTACTGCTGCTTTCCAACTGGGTTTTTTCCTCCAGTAGAGCCTGACCTACAAGGTGCAGGGCCTAAAGCCATAAAAGCGTGTTAAAAATCACATTTGTCAAATCCCACATCAAAAAAAACAGCAACAGCCAATGATATTCCATGTAATTGAAGTATGTTCTTAAAAACGCAAATGCAGTAACTAAGTTTAAAATGACTAACTAAAATAACTATTTATGCTACTGAAACAGAGAAAAAGCGGTGAGAAATGGTGTAGGCAGAGCCATACCCTCTGGATCATAGGTTCAGTCCATCGGTTGGAACGGTCCTCCGCTGCTTTCTGGAAGATTCTCTTCAGAATAAGGATGAAGATGTCACAGCAGAGCAGATACACCATGTTTGAGAACGCTGGACAGAAGGGAGGAGGCACTGGGGGGCGGAGGGCTAAAATACAGTGACATCACATATCACACCCTGGTCATTTATATCACCTACTAGTCACATTTTTGGTCAAAAAATATAATTTAACATTCATAAAATGGGCAGTTGTATCCCTGGCTTTTAAGTGATTAATGCAACATTTCAGTGAAAAATAAATAAATAAATCACAATTATAAAAGATTATAAAAAGCAAAGGACCTCTTCATATTTAGTTTCATATTTGCAACAAATTATTTAAATTATTTTATGCATTCAAAATCACATCAATACATTTTTGTTTAGCATTTACCATATTTTCCAAAATAAAAGTCTTTTTAATCATCTGAAATGTGCAGCGATCCATATTCTAAAGAGACTTTATTATAATGCATTTAACATCAGCACAGATCAATGTACCTTTATCACTGCCCTCTTGGGTTCTCCTCTTCTTCTGTGCCTCTTCTGCCTAATGTGAATAAATAAACATGTCCTTCTGTTTAAAGACTAATCTGTATTTTAATGAGAATGAGATAATGAGTGAGGAAATGGGTGCATCACAAACCTTACTATGCTGTGGTCTGGAATAATGATAGAAGAAGGGGTTAAACTCTTTCAGACATTCCTTCTTCAGTTCATACAAACCATGGCCTGACACTCCCGGTTTCCTAAACAATTTAATACAGATTGTGGATTACATTTCCAAACTCTGTGTGTAATAACTTGTAAAAACAGCTAAACAACTACCTTTAGTGAAATGCACTTACTTGAAAATGGCAACCTTAGAGATGACAGTTTCAAGCCCTGTTTCATGGCTTTCCTGTGATGCAATAAAAAAGTAAAAAGTGTAAACTATCAAAGAATGTTTATAGTTCAGTTTAGGAGTGTCCCCGACTAAGGGTTTTCGCAGTTGAATCGAAATTTTCGAATCTTGCCAATAGTCGACTGATAGTCAAATCATATGTTTGGGGGCGGGGCAAAATAAGTCAGTCATGCGACAGTCATAATTATACTGATGTTAACACACAGGGAAAATGTGTAACAGACACCTCGCAGATACAAACGGAGTAAATAATGTTTTATGTTTCCATTAAAACATAGTTAACATTAAACGTCATGGAAACCCTAAGACTTTTTTTTTTTTTTTACAGTTGTGCTCTTATTATAAAATTATGTATATGACAATAGTTAATAATGTTCTGTATTTCTGTTCTGCATGATAGCAGGATTTTAGTCAGTGGGATATAATTTATCTCATATAGAATACGCTTCATTATTTATACAACATAACATTAAAATGATAACTTTTAGGCTATCTTCAAGAAGTGCACCGAATGCAGAAGTGAAGTGTCTGTGCGGCTCGGAATGAACTCCTTTTGTGGATGCGTTCAACAACATGCAGAAACACGACAGCTAAACTCTTAAAATTCACAGCTTTATTATAATAGCGTTCTCATTATAATGTTATGTCCCAGTCATAGTTATTACTATTCTTCATTGTTTGTCCTGCTCGCGCTTCGCTGAAGAGAGATGAGCTTTGCTGCAGCGTAACTCAACCAAATCTTATATGACATAAATATTACACACGATATTTATAAACCAGCTGAAATGTTTTGAAATCACTTGTACCCTACCTGATCCAAAAAATCCAGTCTTTCACTCCCTCAATTTGAGTCTCGTTAAAGATTTATATCTCTGCTACCAAGATGCACATCTGTCGGACACTGATTATGGAAAATTAAACTAAATTTCATTCTTTAGGGATGGTTGGATTTATTCACGAATGCTAAAATATTTACTTAAAGCTTCTTTCTTTTCAGATTCTTATTTACAGCATATATTAGCATATTGGGAGAAAACCGGTAGTTCTATGTGAAATCAGACATTGAGCACCCCCATATAACCAAATGGTATGATCATAACACCCTGCGAATATTCGACTGAGATTGGGAGTCGAATCAGGCTCCTCAAATCGAATCGTCAACTAATCGAGGACACCCCTAGTTCAGTTACACATATATATTGTATATAGTTAAATTACACAGTCAGTTAATGTACTTAAATCTCGGGTTGCCACAATTTTAAAATATATATATATTTATATTTTTATATATCTCAATCAATCTGCAGTTGGGTTATGTTTTATATTTATATAAAAAAATAAAAATAAAAATAAATTATTATTAAAATATGTATATTGTAAATTAAATTTTTACAATTAAAAAATAATTTGTAAAATAATATATTTTTAAAATAAAATAAAATGTAATTAAATTAAAAAAATAAAATAACAATAAATTAAATAAAAAGTCTTACATTTTCAGGCAGGCTTTTAACCAGGCTACTGTGAGCCATGGGTTCAATACAAAGCAGATGGATGACCTCCCTCATAGTCACGTCCTCCTTAGTCACATGACTGATTCCAGGCACGTACCGTTCACCTGCATATTTCACATGCAAAGGCAGTGTCCCCAGTCAAACACATCAACTAAGAGCAGCAAATGACAATAAATAAATAATAAAAAATAACAAATGTGATGACTTACCTACAACGATAATTAGCAGGTAAAGCATCTCCTCTGTTAACCTATTCCACTGTTTCAGTACTTCCTGTGTGATGAAAAAAGGCACAGAAACCAATCAAAATCCATAATCAATGACAGAAAGTATAAGTAAATGATGTATTATTTAAATATAAATTATTTCTCAGGCATGTAAGCTGCTAGAGAACTGTACATGTTTCACTTGATCTCACCTCTTCTTCTCCAACTCACCTGATCTTTACTGGAGGAGTTGCCGTTAAAAACATCAAACAGTTCAAATTTCAAAAGAACAAGCATGAGAAAATGATTGGGGTCCATTTTAGAAGCAGCAATCTGTGGTTGGTAAGAAAATGTTATTGAATGAATATATTTTTAATTAATATTTCATATACATTTATGATTTTAAGGACATACCTGCAACATGATAACATCTTTATCAAACATTTCATCCCTGCACTTAACATCCTGATAGTAATACACCTGAAAAACCAGCAAAACTTAGAATATGTTCGTAACACAACATCGACATTAATGCATTTTAATTCTGTTACATATTTGCATTTTTTCCTTTTCATCCCTCCAATATAAAATACATACGTTCATTCAAAAGAAAAACGATTTGGACAGCATTAATAACTATTAAAGGCAATGTCATGCTTCCTACAGATGTTCAAATTGTTATAATGAAACAATGGATGTGTTTGAAATGACCAAACAGCTTTTATTTGGAGACTTTTAAAATTTTTCAGAGAATAGCGAATGATTGTATTTACAAATATTCTGTGCTTTCATGATTTTAGTGATCTTTTTTTTTAACAAATGTAAAAACCTGGTGGGTCTCTCACCTGGCTGACGAGCGACAGGCCGTTTCTGCGCCACATGTCAGCACACACCTGAGCCGCCAGCACAACACAGCGCAGAGGCTGCTCCGCAAGCTCAGTGAAGTTCAGCTGCACCTGAAACACACACACACACACACACACACGTGTAAACTACAGTGCTAGACGTTCACACATTACAGCATCATTTCATTCATTAATGAAATACTCACAGGATCCACAAAGTCAGGGAGGTATTGGATTGCCCCAGTCTGGCACAGCAGCACATATAAACCTGAGAGCAAATACAGACTGGGCTTAAATAACAGAGTATTGCGGTGACTACCGAAATAAATAATTTAATTAATTACAATAACCACAATCACTGGTAAACTAATAAAAATTCAAATAATTTACAGTTCTTCATCTGATTTGAAAGAAATGAATATTTCCAATCAAGGCTGCATTAAACTGATCAAAAATAATAATAAATTGCTAAAACAATATATTATTATTAATAATAATAATAATAATAATAATAATAAGTACAAAAATGCACTACAGAATGTGTCTATTTTAAATAAATGCAGTTATTTTGAACTTTTTATTCATCAAATAATTCTTAAAGAAAAAAAATATTGAGCAGTACAACTTTTAAAAATAATTAGATGTTTTTGTTTTTTTTCTCATTTTTTGAGCAACATATTATTAGAATGATTTCTGAAGGATCATTTGACACTGAAGACTGGAATAATTCAGCCTTGTAAGCACAGGAAAGTTTTTGCTGTCAAACAATTAATCGCATTCAAAATAAATGTTTTTGTTTACTGTGGATTTTATATGACAAACACATACAGCATATATTTAAAAAATATTATGTATTTACATGTATATGTGTATATTCATATGAATTATATCATATATAAATATATTTAATATATATAAACATAACATAATTTTCCTAAATATATACATGCATGTGTATGTACACACACAAATATTATGTAAATATATTTTATTTTGTATGCGATTAATATTTTTTAAAATTACATTTCTGAATTTAAAAAAACACTTTAGTATAGGGAACAATTCTCGCTATTTACTGGTTGCTTATTAGCATGCTTATTATTAACATATTGGATGTTTATTATAAAGCACATTTTGAGCATGACCATATTCTACATCCCGAATCCTACTCAATACCAAAACTTAAAATTAGAGGATTTTATTAAAACAAAAGTCATAGTTGATAGTTTGTTAATGGTGAGCGTTGAACCATAAAATAAAGTGTAACCCAATGTTCAGATTTGAAAAAAAGATAAGAATGTTAGTGGGATACAATTTATAAAGATATCACAGACATTACTTCGGTGATTTTAAAAAGTCACCAGTCTGAAACCCTCAACAGTCTGACTTCTGATACAGGGATTCAACAATTGTGCTGCTAACCGGCCAGGAGTCTGGAGATGGGCAGATGGATGGAGACGGGCTCCTGGGAGACTTTATATGGGCGTCCGTGGAGGATCTGCTTGCACATGTAGCTGTCCGTCGGCTCGCTGCGGAAGGGCTGGTTGGTGCAGGACATTAGAACTCTGTGACAATCCTGAAAGGCCAACAACAGAACCCTCTCCTGTGGGTAAATAACACAACACACACACACAGTGTGTCACAGTCTCACATTTCCAGGTCATTCATTAACCAGCGGATAAACAAGATTTGTAAGCTAATCAGTCAAGCAACAGTAATGGCTTTAAAAATAGACTGTGGTCAATTTAACTGCTTTGTCTCAGCTTAGGTTTACATTATGTGTGCTTTCCCAAGCCAACTTAATAATAATAATACACTCATGTCAATTTAACATGTTGCCAAAAATTTTGGTGCCATTACATTTTTCTTTTTTTCTTTTTTTTTAATTAATGGATTAACATTTTAATATAAGAGTTTTAAAAAAGTCTTTTATAAAAAATAAAAATAATAAAAAAAAATCTCTCTCTCTCTCTATATATATATATCATTAAATAGTAATTCAAAGCTTTCTTTAGATATATTTATCATGTCTTTTTTGCTGAGTTTCGGTTTATTTTTGTGAAGTGCTCCTGTTCAAGATGAGAAGGTACATGATTGGCTAATATCACAACCTTTTGTTGATATTGTGAGTAAACACAAATAAAAGTAGGTCCTTTAAAGAATTATACTCTTACAATTATCAGAGAAAATGATGGCATAGGCTGTTTTGTTTTCACTGAAAAAAATACAAGTGATAGCGTTGGCCCCTCGGCGTCCTGCAGAGTGTGCTTTAGTCATCAGCACAAACTTGGAGAAACCATCATATAGCCTACCATCGCACATATTGTAATAGTGCGGGTATAAACTTTAAAACATTATTATATGCGTGAACTGTTGTATCTCTATAGATTTTATTTTAGGCAAGTCGTGATGATTAAAGAAAGCTAAATTGATCAAACATAGTCTGCCGCTGACTACTTGGTCTTTACTTTAAAAACAAAAAGCTTTTATTTAACAAACAAAATATTCTCCAAACACTAACTTTATTAAAAAAAACAAAAACAAAACGAAATATAATCATTCTGCCATTACACACAAAACTGAACTTTTAATAGCTGAAACAGTAGTATAAACCATTTTGGGGAGAAGGGGGAAAAAGTCGGGCTCAGGTCGGACTTGGGCCGGTAATTCTGTTAAGCTTCATTGTGTTGTCACATTTAGCCTATTGGTTAAAACAGATCTTTGTAAGATCGTGAGGAATAAGTGACAGTTTTTGATACATTTAAATGGAGCACTCTTTGCATACTGTATACCATAATATATTCAGAATTTAAACAAAATGTGTTTTTCATGCTTGACAAGTGGCTACATACGACAGAGATAGCTAACTACTACACTATATATTATTCATCTCAACATAATTTGAGAAGCACAGAACTTCTGCAACACCTCGCACTTTATTTTGTTAAAGCTAGTGAGAAGATCCTGTAACGTTTAATAATTTATTTCATTATAAAATAAAAAAGTTCAATTAAGAAAATATTTCTGTATATGCTTTCACTAAAGTTCTTAAAAAAAAAGAAAAAATCTGAATCGGCAGGTCACACTTACTGAAAAATCGGAAATCGGAATCGGCAAAGAAAGTTGCAATCAGTGCATCTCTAATTTAAAATAATAATATACAGGTCCTTTTCAAAAAATTAGCATATTGTGATAAAGTTCATTATTTTCTGTAATGTACTGATAAA
>JAUMHE010000069.1:15321237-15339547 GCA_032359235.1 Enteromius mattozi | reverse complement strand
TTCTTAATGCCTGTTGAACATAACAGAGACATTTTATGATTATTACAATAAATTTCTTACATACGGCTCCTTTAAAGTCAAAAAAATCATATGATGTGATTTTTAAATCTTCTTTTCTCTTTGAGGTGTTACAAGCTGTTAGTGCATAGATAAGATCCTTGAAGTTTCAAAACCAAAGAGATATTCTTTCTAAAAGTTATGACTTGTCCACGCCCCCCTAAAACAGCTCGTTTAAACGTTTACAAGGTGCGATGCAATGCGAAGCGTAAAAAGACAGTACTAAGTCATAATAATCAGTAATAGTGCCTCGTTTGTAATGTGTTTTATCGTTTTGATGTCATAGCATCGGGACGCGGTCTCACGGTATGGTAAGGGACATAACATTTCCATCATATGCTTGCGGTATTCAGCATATCATAGCGCACTGGACAGCTGGCCAATCAGAGCACACCTCGCTTTTTTTAGAACAATGAGCTTTGTACAAATCGATCCGTTTCAGGAGCTTAGAGAAGAAACAAAAATGTACAGTATGTGCAAAATAATGTGATTTTTGCACCTTAAACCACATAAACACATTGCATTCCACCAAATACACAAAATAATGTTCTTTTTAGCAACATCATGACCTCTTTAAAAAATAAAAAAGTGACATTTAAGTCACCAAGATTAGGCATTAGGTTTACATATATGATGTTTTCACGAGGAATAATTTAGATTTGATTCCCATGTTCCTTCCAAGGATGCATTTACTTAACAAAAAAAAAACCCCCAAAAAAAACCAAAATAAATAAATAAATAATACAGGAATATTGTGAAATGTTATTGTAATTTCAAATTATATATTATATATATATATATATATATATATAAAAAAAAAACAGCTCCAGTCTCCATTTACTTTCACAAGCTTGGACATTCTGCTAAACATCTTCCACAGAAAAAGAAGGGAGGAAACAAAGTCAAAAAGGCTTTTGAAATTATAAATAATTAGAGATTTGTAATTTTGGGGGATATAATATTCCTTAATAATCTTTTAAATCGCTTTATTATTATTATTATTATTTTAGGGTGAGTAGGCTTGCATAGAGATGAGCACAAATACACAGCATCACAAAACTCACTGCTGTTCATTCTCATATGTATTTGTTTGTTATTTGGCATAATTCAAGCTCCCAAAGGTCTACACTGTAGTAACTAAATGTCCTCAATTCCATCAGAGGATCACAACCTGTAACAACTCCTTAAAGCCAGTCACACCAAAAATAGTGACTAACTACTGAAAGAGCTCAGATCATTTGAATGTACAAGCAGCAAAAACACAACAAAACACGTCAGGCCCTTTGAGCAGGATATGATGTTTGCTGATTTTGTAGAAGTGCCAATCTGTCATGTTCATTATGTGTATGTTTAGATCTGGCCAGAGGGTGCCGAACACAAAAAGGCACCTGCCGTTTTCCAACAAAGGTGAGGACGCTGTAAGAGTGGATCTGGAGCCTGATCTTATCACGGTGGATCTATTGAGTTATCAGAAGTTAAGTGGACCATCTGCTTTCCAGGCCAAAATCCAGACACACACAGCAAGAATCAGCCGAAAGCATTATTATGAAATTATTATGTCCTTAAACCGAAAAAGTCTTTCACTTTCATTCTTTCAAATTATTTCATACATTCATTTCCTTGTACAAGAAACCCTTTTACAAAACACTTTTCTTTTTATTTAACTCCTACAGTCGCTGCATTTTTTTAATGCATCACAGGCCTGCTGCAATGTCACTTTCCCACACACTTTGTGTTTTCCCACAGAGGGAGGGCTGGGGTTAGCAAACGCACGGACACAACGGCTCCTCTGACCTCAAGGCAGGAAGTTAGTTCAACAATAGTGTTCATGGAAAAAAATCTTAGCATCGATAAGAGAAAATAAACCGTACCGTTTCCATAGTAACTGAAGTGCCAGGGTCATGTTGGGAGCAGCAGGGTCCTGTCTTCCAAGCCTCCAAATCTCCACAGTCGCAGAAACCTCCTCCCGCTGAGGCATGCATCTGCGGTAGCAACACAAATAATAACAATGATAAATAAATAATATACAATAATAATAAAAATAACAATTCAAAGATCATTTGTAATACATTTTAAAACAAACATAAATCAAATAAAAACTGGAGATTTTGGGAAAGGAAAACAAATGATTTAATAAGGAAACAAATTATTATTAAGAGCGCATGTACCTTGTAGCGATGATTTTTGTGCACGCTCTTCTGGAAACATTCTATGCAGAGTACACAGGTGGGATCTATTGCACAATCCCTGGAAATATATATAAGAATTCAGCATAAAAGCTTCATAGAAGTATGGTGAATGGTGTTGTGTTGATGTATACTTCCAGGTAAAAACTACATAAGTCAACCCATAAATAAACAGAATCAATAAAATGATAAACACAACTACAAATAAATAAATAAATGCATAAAAATAAGATTTGGACACACATGCACATTCTTTATTTTTTACCATTTTCTGCCATTTATTGCCTAATAAGTGTTAATTTATAATAACAGTTAAGTTATTAAAATGTTGTTATATATGGGCAAAAATAAAATGTATACATACGTACACGTGAAGGTTTCATTACAGTATACATACATAAATATATATATATATAGTAGATAGACAGATGGATAGACAAACACACGATTTTAAACCCTAAATAGCTAAAGAGTAAAACTTTATAATTTATTTATATTTCTTTACTCATTCTTTCATCTCTATATTTGTTATTTATTTGTTTGTTTGACTATATAATATGGAATATTGAGTAGCTTGTCGGTGATCTACGGCTCTGTGTATTAACGGCAGCTCCTTTTGAAAACAGGTGACTAACGCACTGAAATCACTTGAATAAACGAAACGTACAAGGCTGAACACTCTGCCCTGAGATGCTGGCTCAGTCAGTTCTGCTGATGTTCTCCTACAGGAGTTAATGACTGCATATATTAGGGGCTCTGGCCTAACCTGCAGGAGTAGACGGTCTCGCCCTCTTTAAAGACACGTCCGCATTGCTGAGCTGATGAGCTGCTGTTGTATTGCTGTAGCTTTTCCAGGCCGACACAGGGGTCCTCCCCAAAAAGGAAGCATTCCAGAGGATACAAGAGGCGCTGCTCAACCTTTTGCTCCTCCTCCCCTTGTTGCGGCTCTGTCTCCAGACAGTAAATTAGAGGGACCTGCTCCCCTAAATAGCTGAGTATGGCAGCCCCTCTGTTTGAAGCCTCCTGCCATTTCTGGTGAAAAAAAAAAGACAAAGAGCCTAGATTATATAATAATCAAACCAAATACATTAAATACATACGTGACTCAAAACCAGTAATAAGAAGCAGGGGTATTTGTGTTGTAATAGCCAAAAATACATTGTATGGGTCAATGATTTGCTTCTTTTATGTCAAGAAACAAATCCAATTTTCACACTTTACAGTGTATAAAAGATATTCTAGTTACATATTACTGAAAAATTAGTTTATCATTGCAAAACAATAAATGTATACTAAGTGCACTGTAATGATTTGCATAATAATCAAACCAATACGTTTCAGGCTGATGATACACATTTTGAGCAATTTTACCAGGCAATTTTTTTTAACAATGTTGCTTGGGCACTTTTCCACTGAAAATGTGTAACAAATTTCTATCTGGATAATTTAAATCAGTATTGGGCCCTGTGTTTCACCTGGTTGTCTATTGACAGCAACATTTCCCAAAGTGGCCCAGTGTATCATCAGCCTTAGAGCTTCTTAATGCACAGATAAACCACTCATAAACGGCCTTTGACACCTAGTCATCATAATCAAAACTGTGGTGCCAATAAAACTGAACGTTTGAAATAAATTCCACTGCGTAATGTCTAAATGAATTAACCTAATTTCTGCAACAAGATCTCTCAAAGAAGAACCAAGGGTCAGCCCTGACACTACTTTTGAAAGTGCTTGTTGTTTCCCATCAACTTACTAAAGAACAAATCTGCGTTAAGCAATGCAATGCAATATTAAACAGGCAACTATGGGGGAACTGCATTATGATACATTACGAGAGCAGATTCATGTTCCGTCTCAGAATATCAACAGAAGATACATTTCAACATCACTATCAGAGAAATGTGGAAATCTACATCCTGATCTATTTTAAGGTGGAGAAATCATGAGGAATATATATTTCAATCTCTGCTACGTCTATGCAAATTCAATCCTTATATTCAGCGTTTCATATCTTGCTCTTCTTTAAAATTCACTTTCTTTTTTAAACTTCTATGTTGTTATTTATATAAAAAAAAATGTAAAACATTAACACAAACACTAAAACTTGGTTATACTGTAAAAACTAGTGAATATTTATCGTATTTAGCCCAATCTAGAATGAAATGAAAATGAAAAATGGAAAGTGAAAGAAGACGGTTTCGTAAACAAACCCAACTTTCAAGATAATCAGACAAAACTGCTCGATTTATCTGCAATAACTTACAAGAAGGCTGACACAAAATAACAGCCCATGCTGCTAATAAAACAAGCCGAAAGTACAATATACAAAACGTCATTAAAATGCGCGATGTGGCATAAAGAGCAGTTAAAGCGGGGTTAAATCAGCTCGTGTGGATCACAAGCAACAATCATGTAAACAAAATGCAGCATCTGACCAATATGTTCATCATTAAATCGTAGACAACACGGAATCTACAGATTTACCACGCATACTCAGCATACATATGTCCCTGCTGAAATCATAATTAATTGCAAAGCGCGTGGCACGCGACTGAATTTATGTCTTAAGTGGTTAAAAGCTACATATTTACCGTGCTCAACTGTACTCCGTTCAGCGACTCCGCCATGATCCAAATGCCGTAAAGCGTCACCACAGCAACACAACTTGGACGGATTTGCAGCAGTTTAAAAGTCTTTTTGGTAGACTGAATTGAACAGCATAACAACAAGCAGTTCACTGTGAAACACAGATTGTGCGCAAACTGTAAAAGCATGTGCATACGCATATTACATAACACAAATAATAACATAAAAGGAGATGAGTTATAGCATATTATATAAAACCATCGAGGTCCTTTCATTATTTTAAGATATCATAGACGTCAACAAGGTAACTATGCAGAAAGTAATGCAGAACAAACGAGGAGCAATGCAGCAACATTTCAGCTAAGACTACTACAAGGTTAATGATTTAACAAGTAATAGCGAATTTAGGACTGAGATAATTCATATCAAGTAATCTACAATTACTGAATGAGATAACTTTACGAACTATTAAAGAATTAATCACAACACGTCACTTGAAAATGATACGAGTAACAGTGCAGAGGGAAGCTGTGATTTATAATCTTATAATCTAGACAATGTTGTGATTTGGAGTTGTTCTGTGGTTAAAGCACATAATAGCGATTCCGTCCAATTTATCGCTCCTCGGGGTGAAATAAGACAGAATTTTAGTTTTGCGTAAACTATATATTTCCCATTTTTAGCCCTGCAGCGCCCTCTGGAGGAAATCACTTTCATGAGGGAACCTCATTAACACAATAGTTTAAGTCCAACCTCATGGTTAAAAAAAATAAAACGGCAGTATTTACAGTAAGTGAGAGTTGAGTATGTTTGTCCAAATCAAAAGATTAAAATAATAGTCACAAATGACGTCAGAAATGCGAAATCAAATTTCCATCACTGTGTAAACGGTACTCAGAAATGTCTTCCTATATCAAAACGTTACTATTTCCTCTGTCTGCTGTTTCAAAGTCAGAAGCAGCATCAACATCACTTCCTTCACCTCAGGTGCAGCTCAACGTTTATCACCAAGCTCCCGGGGATACAAAAAAAAGACAGAGTTTGGGTTAATCTGACGAGTAGAAACGGAGACTGATGACATGAAGAGTTCTACTGAGTAGAGTTTCCGCGATCATCTGGAATATGAGGTAATTCTTTTTATTCCTTAACTTTTATATTAAAGTTATATCATGGAGGTAGAATCAGAACTTACCACTGCAGTGGAAACCACAAGAGTGTTGAGTTGTAAAGTAAAACATATATCACTTACAGTGAAGGAAAGTGTTGCCATAACCCCAGTTTTACTACAAATACCTGTGGCCAGTGTAGCTAAACCATGCTTCATTTGTGGTCACTACGGTTTAACTATATTTACCTTGTTTTTTTATTTGTAGTAAAACCAGTTTGTTTGTGGTTACAATGGTTTTAACTATTAAATGTACTGTATGTTAATACAGATAAAATGTTACAGACATTATACACACAATTTATGCAAGTGTAGAATATTTTTATGAATGTCCAAATGTTTATGATTTTCTAAATGCAAAGTTTACGTTTTGACACACACTCAGGTTTCCAATCACATTAGCAGTTTTATTGACCATGGTGTGAGTTGAAAAGTATATTTAAAATGAAATGTAAAATAAATCCTGATGTTCACTTAAACGTAATCTTGAATACCAATCTCAAAATGTTAATTTAGTTCATTTAATCAACTCAGCAGGACTAAGCTATGTGATAATATGAAAACATCCCGCATATTAGAAATCACCCATAACGCGTGTAACATTTGAATTAGCTGTGAGAAGTAATCCGAGTGAAAATGAGAACAATATACTTCTATAAATGTAGCACGCGAGGATTTTTTCCCCAGCATTACTGTTGACAGTAGCTTTCAGTAGCTCACGGTCCTTTCTTTCTTTTCTTTCTTTCATATCAACCCCTTTTTTTTGTAAATGAAATTGTGTTTTTGTCCCCTATTATTTTGGATCCCACTCTCAGCTTTCCAGTGACCATGAACATGACGGGTCCAACGAACCACACAAACAGCTGTGAACCACTTTACGAGGAAGAAAACCCACTTCCACTTGTGGCTCTCTACAGCACAGTCCTCATAGTAGGCCTGCCTTCTAACCTGATCACAGTCTTCCTCACGTTCCTTGAAGTGTGCCGAAAGAACGTCCTAGCAGTCTACCTCTTCAGCCTGTCAGTGTGTGATCTGATGTATCTAGGTACACTTCCCCTCTGGGCCATTTACATCAACAGAGGTCATCACTGGGAGTGGGGCTCTCTGACCTGTAAGGTCACAGGCTACGTGTTCTTCAACAACATGTACATCAGCATCTTTTTGATGTGCTGCGTTTCCGTGGACCGTTTTGTCGCGGTGGTCTACGCCATGGAGTCTCGAGGTCTGAGAAGGATGAGGCATGCTGTGATCATCAGCATTGTGATTATGGTGGTCGTTGCTGTGGGACACGTGCCAGTTTTCACCATGACAGAGGGCGACTCTGAGAAAATTAAGGAGAAGCGGTGCTTCGAGCCGAGCGACCCCTCTCCCATAGTGACAGGACTCAACTATGCCCGCTTCTTCATCGGTTTCTTCATCCCGCTGGCCATTTTAATAGTCACCAACTCGGCCATCATTGCTAAAGTTCAAGCTAGCACGGGTTTGAAGCCCCGGGCTAAAGTCAGAATTCGTAATCTGGCCCTAGCTGTCATCTTGTTCTTTTTAGTCTGCTTCACGCCGTACCATGTGATCCTTCTGCAACGTGCCATCAATTTCCACCTCTCGAATGGGAAATGTGACTTTGAAAGAAGTGTCTACACACCCTATACCATCTCTCTGGGTCTGTCTACCATCAACAGTGCCATAAACCCTGTTTTCTATGTGCTTAGCAGCAACAGTGTTCATAAGAAGATCTACAAAGGCCTGCAAGGGTTACGTAGTAGCTCAAGATCGTCTTCTTTTGGATGATTTCTTTTGTTTTCTCAACTGGGACTTATTTAGTTTTTTTCTGTAGCCTGTACAACATTTCAGTGTTTTGAATTTAAATATAAAATGTTTCTATCATGCTTGTTCATTAAATTGTGTATATTTTGTTTGTTTTTTTTGGCCCTTGCCAAAATGCCATAATCTTCCGGTGAGTTATTTTTTCTCTGGTGACATATGGTGGATTTCTCCAGAAAATTGCATCATTTCATGTCAAGTCAACCCAATTTCAGAGATGTATAGAGATGAAAGACAAAGCATTAAATGCCATGAATGAGTATACTACAGTAGAGGGGGGTCAAAATGCCAACTTTGACCTAAGATTCAGAGCCAAATTACAGGGGGTTAAAAATGTCTTCAGAAAGATGGCAGCATCATGATATTGTTTTTACACAGAGATCAGTAGGTCTGTTAGGTAAGATCTAGAGTCAACATGACTTTAGCAATCTTTGTTGCGTTGTGTGCCAATGGTGACCATTCAGAAAAGTTTTTTTTTCAAAGTTGGCTTGCTTTTGTAATTCAAAAAGTATCTAAAAATAACCTTCTAGATATTAAGTCACAACAAACTTTCCCTTTTTGGCATCTTCATTTTTAACCCCTATGGTTTATTTCTAGGGATATTGGGATCTCAGTATGGCTGCAGGAGTAAATTGTTAAATATTATACATATTTGGTGGTCAAAAACCAAATGTGGGCAATTTTGCAAAAAAATATAACACTTTATTTTGATATACTGTACCATAGACCTTCTACTAACAGTAAGTAACTTTGCAACTACTTGTCAACTAGCAGTCATTAGAGTATTAGTAGACTGCCTTTGCAAGTATATATTCTACTAACCCTAAACCTACCCTAACAGTCCATTCTGAGAGTTAGTAGACATTTTGGTGCAAATTAATGAAAATTATTTGACATGTAGTTACAATGTTACTTATAGGTAGTAGAATGTCTAAAGTGGACTATCAAAATAAAGTGTAACCAAATACGATACTTCTTTTCTTTTCAAGTCTGAAGAACAAATGTCTATTCCAACAAGTGCAAAATCCATTTGCAAAATTTTGGCAAAATTTCACTGGCAAAAACGGTTCATTGTCTGTTGTCAGTTGAACGGTATGAAGCTCACAAAGAGGTCACTCTCAAAACCAGACAGCTTTCTATTGGCTGTTTCGTTGCAAAATATGTATTGAGGAATGTTTTGCTCTCTCGCAAAACTCTAGATTGCATAGATTCCTTATGAAATGACTGAATGATTCTGCATGCAAAAAGTCATAGAAAACAGTAAACGTGCCAGCCTAACCCTTTACCTATAGTGATATGAAAACCTCAAGTAAATATTTTCAGCCAAAGTCAAGTGGTGTGATTAACATAAAGCAAGAAATTATACAACAGAAAAAAGGTAAATCCACTTTACCTTAGGGAGGGGCTCAAGATCCCTTGGATTGTGAGGTAGGCTTACCTTTTTATTAAAGTGTAAAATGTCATGCAGTGCAACTTAAACATAATATGTATGACTTAATGGAATTAATGCATGATATTTTGTTTAACCTTTTTCTTGGAAATAAGTTATTACCTTTTATGGATGGTTTCTTTTAGAGACAATTATTTGGAACGAAAACCTGACATGTTTTTTTTTTTTTTCTTTAGTACTGTTTACCACTTTATAGATCTTAGCAAAGTCAAAGTGTGAAATCAGTAGATGTTTTTTAGTTTGGTGTGAATTGATGCATGAAGCCACAGACACGTATTGAGGAAATGGTTAGAGGTTAAGTAAGGTGCTGATGTGCAGAAAAAGAGGATATCTTTCTTTTTGAAGGTAACAGTCTAGACATATACGGACGGTGTGCCTGCATTAAGACACGTAGTCAACACATGGGATTGAGAATGGCTTATTTTTGTTCTGCTTTAAAGGATAAGTTCACTGATTTGTATTGTAATGTTTAAATGAACAATGTTACCTGCACTATAGTGGAAGCTATTGTACTTCCATGTTTTTGTATTTCCTCTCATGAACGGTCTGATCAAGCCCTCGGCCACTTCCATTTTTCTTTGTTACTGACATGCTCTGCCTGTTGAGCGCTAGTAATTCATAACTCTGGTATTACAAATGTAAAACAAATGACGTATTATCGCTGCCTTGCTCAAAAAAGGGGAGTAAATGTGGTTACACCACACCAAATCAGCTATTCATAATCTGTATGCAAATCACAGCAAAATGTTTCCAAAAACAATACTACATGAAGAGCCTTGTTAGAAATGATATTGCTTATTAAGTTATTATTAAGTGTGAACAATCAGGACTTCATGCATGAAATGTTTTGTTGTGGTGAGGACTCTGAGCATGAGAACGGATGCTCAAACTTGTGTTTGTAGCTTGCACTTTGCATGACCTTTAACTGTTTGTGAACTTCCCATTAAGGTAGAGAAGTTCTATTTTTTGTTTTAATGTAAGCACACCGAATGACAGGAAGTATCACCTTGCATTAGTTCACATGAACCAGGACTGCAACACAAAGCTAAATATAGCAGTCTTGATGTTTTTAAGTGGAAGGTATATGACTAAATCAGGCAAACGGCTTAAACGGAAAAATTTGGTGACAAAGTGTTGATGTTTTTAAACGGTCTTGATAGTTAGATTAGTTATAAGATCACTTTATACTTACATCAAAAATTGTGATTGACAACAACAAAAAGGTCAAAACTTTATATTGTTTATAACTGATCATTCTTTCTTTCTTTCTTTTGCATATACCACAGAAGCCATAAGGGACAAACAAATACAACAAAATATCCTGTTGAAGAGCCTAAAACTTCTCTTTTTATTATTATTTTTTAAAGACAAGCTGCTCTAAAGTACAGAACACAAACTATTAGAGCTGTATATTCATGTATTCTTGTTAAAAATATTAAATATTTCCATAATAAATAAAACAAATACATTGAAACATTTCAGATGTCAGTTTACAATAAAAATAATGTAGCTTTAAGAACAGTAAGCCATGAGCATAGGCAGCAGCAGCAGACAGTGGAATATATAGATTAGTAAATGGCTTCATTCATTTCTTGTACTGTTGTTCTTTTTAGGCACTTGTTAGTTCTCTTCTGTTGCTTAAGTGAAAAGCACATCAAGTAAGCTGGGATTTCTTCCTGAGCTAGTGTGCATGCAGTAGTAGTATATTGTCAAGCACGCTTTGTAACAGGCTTGGATTTATTTATAAAAAGTGCATGGAAAACTTTACCTGTGCTTGTTTCCGTACACATTAATGCATGCAGGCAATGGTGTGTACTTTGTTTAAAGGTTACATCTTCTGAAGTAATGTGCGTCTGTGCAACTGTAAGAGTGTGTGTGTGTGTTTGTTGATTATTGCAGAGGATCTTTCTTGTTCTGGTAGGGCAGCAGGTTCATGTTGTACTGGCTGAGCCACTGGCGTGAGATCTGATAAAAGAATCCTGGTGCGTTCCGACACTGTGATGATGGCATCAGCTACAAAAAAACACAAATGAAAAGTTCATTCGCTGTTATTAGTTAGTTTATTAGTCAATTAAATTAATAAATATAGTAAAAAGTAAACAAAAAAAATCTTCAATCTTTAAATTAATTTAGAAACAAAGCATTTTTTTAATATTTGTTTAATGGCATCTTTTACTGAAGGCAAGTATCACTGATACCAATATTACTGATATCTCTAGGAAATTGTTGTTTTTCCCCTAATATTTAATCATTGACTATAGCTATTCAACATTACAGTATAATTGAGAGCTATCGATTTTGACATTTATTAGACTTCTTATTGAAGTGAACTTAAACAGTCATCACATAAACCCATTATAATAAATGTCATATGCATCCGTGCCTTTCAGTAAGTAGGAAATATACAGAAATTGAATAAGACACCACAGCAGCTGGTTTGTTAGGTTATTTGGCTGCTATTACTTTAAGAGCTGTCGCTTCTGAATGTGACGCAGGTCTGACATGTTTATAGTTTCATTCATAAAGAAGGTTATCTGTGTGATAAGGGCACAGTGAACCAGTGTTGCCAGGTTTTCCCACACAGTTTGTTTGTATATTGTAAAAATGCATTTGCAGGAAAAATTACAGAGCTTTACATGGGTTTAGGTTTTTTGGGTTACTTTTACAGCGTACCCAGCTTTTAAAATGTAAGTGTATATAGACAAATAAAAATGAAAATATATCATTTTACTAATGTGTTTTATACTCTGAATGTATTCCTGGCAACTAGGCGGTCGTAATATCACAAACATTGTGAGTTTCAGCCAGAGCTTACACATTAAGGCTTTTACACAGCAGAAAAAAACATGACAACAGCCACTATAGATTATAATAAACACAAGATTATGATAGGATATGGTTTGTATGTGATTTTCTTGAGATTTGGATGCTTTCATAACAATATGTGTAGCTATTACATATGAAATGCTAACTTGTACAAGGATACAAAAGGCTATGAATAGCATATATTTAGTAAACGACCAAATTCCACACGTGATTGCAAAAGGACGTTATTACAAACATTCGACGGTGGTTTAAAGTGTGTTTTGAGTAAAATGTACTATTAATCTCATAATTGTCTTATGTAGCATGATGCTAATGTTAGCTCTAATGCAGCTGCAGAACAGGTGCAGTTCTTCTTCATAATGAATTTTGTCATAATGCTTCACGTAAGGTCACAAGAAAATGTTTTGTTGTATTTATTTAGAAATATTTTTGATAATAGTTGGGTAAATGTTTACTGGGATTGAAGCGATGAGGCTTGGTAAATATTTTATTGTCAGTATAAAGGCTGATAATAGCTGATTAAAACAGAAGAATAATGATAAAATAGTAATAAGGATTATGCCTCATACTTGGAGGTATGAAAGGTTCTGTTTGCTTAAACTAGTTTATCATGTATTTCTTTATTTCAACACATTTACAGGTAAATCCTAGTATTTTAAATTTGTGATTAATCACAGTCCATGATTAATCATGATTAATTTTTTTAATTGATTGACAGCACTAATATATATATATATATACACACACACACACACCAACCTTGGTTTGAATAAGTGCTCCAGGAAGGTCTTCTGGATCTTCTAATTCAAGATCTAGAAGAGTAGTTTTCTAAAATAACAATAAAAAAAATATATACTTTTTTTTTTTTTTTTAGAAACACCACAAAAGCCAAAATCTGTATTAGCACACCTCTTGCCTCAAGCCACATGAGCTAACAAAGCCTGTAGCACAAGGGGTGTGCCAGTAAATGTGCCACATTTGAAGGTTTTAACACTCTGCCTGTACTCACCTGTGAGTCAGCGTTTGTGTCAGGCTGTCTGAGCTGGAGGGTTTTGAGCAATCCTTCATGGGAGTGTAGTTTGGGTTTGGGACCTGATAGTCTGAGAATTTTGGACCCAGACTGTAGATGACACCAGAAATTTGCAGCTTCACTGATGGAAATCAAGAGAGTGAAAGACGTTTGTTTAAACCTGTTTAAGCGCACTTCATTCAGGGAAAATATTGACAATGACCACATACTGGATCTTCTCATCCTGATCCTACCTCGTTCAGTTAATAGTCAATAGCAATGACGAATAAGAGTGACTAAGATAAAGAAAAGATCTATTAATCTAATCTAGTGTTCTTAGAAATATATCCATGTATTTATATTGTTTTTAATAAATGCTTGTTTATTTTTATTTTTTTAAAAGTAATGTAAGGCAACTATCTAAAAGAGATTAAATGTTTTTAATATATATTTTCCATTTTTGCTTTAGTTAAAGCTTTAATGATTTTGTTGGTTTTGTAATTTTATTATTATTTTAAATGTCTATTTTCTATTCGTTTGCATTTATTAGTTTAAGCTTATTTTTATTAGTTATTTTTATAATTTTCATTTTAAGAAAGCAATAATAACCCTGCTAATCAATTAAAATGTTTGTTTTTTTTTAAATTACCTTGAGTGTATACATCTGTAGTAATACTACTACTACTACTAATAATAAACAATTAATAATCATTATTTACAAAAAAAAGTCAAACATTCATAATGCTTTAACAAAACTGCCTTTCTTCTTCTAAAATAATAAAACATAAGGGCAAAGTCATAGAAAAGTAATATTCAAGTCATTATATGTATGAATTGCATTCATGATTCATTTTATAAAAAAAATAAATAGATTGATAAACAGTGATTACCAAGATGGCTGCTCAATGAACATCTACTCCAGTAAGAAATATGCTGGCTATATGCAATGCACCTCATTACAGTAACAAAAGCCACAGACTAGTACCTTGATATTGCTGCAGACTGAGGGGGCTTGTCTAATGTGCTCTGCTGTAGCACAGACAATGTAGGGATTTCCATCACGACTGGGTCTTCCTCAGTCTCCTCTTGAAAGCAGTCATTAGAAATTAACCAGGGATTCCCCTTTTCACCATTTTCAGTCTGAAACACAAGCATCGAATACCAAAATAACACTTCAGCACAGATGTAACCGTTTCAAAGTAAGTCACTTTTAGAACAGTAAATAATTTCGTCATGCAACCACATAAAACAAAATGCAAAACAGAACATACGTTTTCAGGAAACTCAAAAGTTCCTGCTTCTGCCAAAGGTAGACTCGATGGTTCCTCTTTCCTGGTATTGTCCTGGAATGCACCCCAGTCTGAAAACCCACTGCCATCTTGCTGGGTTTCTGTCCAGTCCGTTGAGCTGAACGTGGACCAATCGTCAAAGCCTTCACAACTCTGAAAACCATCTTCACCATAACGGTCCAGCAAACACTCCCCCATTACACACAGCAACGTAATCCAGTTCCACCTGAGAGTCTACTGTACATCTACTACTGTTCTATCGAGCTATAGCAGGATCAGCAGGGTTACCATGCCTTTATCCCTATTGACCTAAATACTGTTGTTGTCGTCTTTGTAGCTGCACTTTTTTTGGCAGTGAGCAGTTTGTTCTCGGTTGTCCCACAGGAGCCAGGGAGTTCCCATTGTGTTTCAGAGGCAGATACACATGCTTCCTTCCAAAGACATTTCCTCAGCTGCTTTGCTTCGATTACCAGGAAGAGAACAGAGGAATCTGGACGGGAAAAACAAATATTAAATAGTAAAGTTACATGAATATTATATTTTCTATTTATCTTTAAATGAATAAATGATAAAAATAAATAAATAGAAAAGAACAGAATAAAACTGCATAAAGTAAAACAATATTATTTATATTTGCAAACTGTAGTTTGAATGTATATTTTATTTATTCCGTGTGATCTACACCTAGATTTAACCTTTATGTATTTAGTAGTTTATTTTCTGTAAAAATATGTAAAATTGTTACATTATTTATATAATCAGTTAACACATGTAAACAATGAAGTGTAATGAAAATCTACTGTATCTATTGTAGGATGTATTTATATAGGGGTCTCTGCAGAGATTATTGACCGATCTGAAATTTGAGAATCACTAAATAACATTATAAAATAGTTGTCTCTTAACACAAATATAACGTGCGATATATAACACAAATATTGTATTTTTAAAAAGGTATCGCTATTCTGATGATGTGTAGGTTGCTTCAACAATGTAACTTTAGAGGTCATATTAAAAGAAACTTGGATGTAAATAAACATTTCTACGTCATACTACGAACCACAATAAACGTTGTTTATTAACGGCGCGTAAGTCAATAAAACGACAATATCCCACTTACCGTCATAAAGAAATCGCAACAGGTGTAATCGAAGGCTGATAGCCTAAAATAGTTTTTTCCACGTATCGCTTCCGCAGTTTTCAGTCGAGAATCTGACGTCCCACGAACAGGCGGAGCGAGCGGCGCGCACCTGTGCGTCTGATACGCCCAGCACGTGCTTTTTGGTAACCATAGTGCGAAGCTCTCGCGAGATTTACAGGGGCTTAGTAACAAAAGGAATACTTCACAACAAATTTCACATTAATTTATCAGTTTACTAACAAAACCCAACTTTATGATTTTGGAGTACAACTCCTAGACAGTATTTATATTATTGACTCTTTGAATAAGAAAGCTATAAGACAAGTTTGTGAGCTTTACCAACTATTTATTCTAATTTTTTTATACCCAAATGTATTTTTTATTTTATTTTTTCTGATTTTTACATTATAACCACCTAGCACTTTTTAATTTGGTACTGCTTTATTTTATTCTACTTCTCTTAATTTGCATTATGCGTAATTGTATGATCAATATCTGCATTTGAAGTAATGTAGATGTATAATGTTGGTGTTTATTCATTACAAATATATATATTATTTTCATAAATAACATTTGATGTTTGTAAAAATACCTTAAGGCTGATGAATTAGCGATTTCACCAAAAAAACATAAAATAAATGAATAAAAGTTAAATAAACAACATTCATCTTAAGTCATGCCTTGGTGTGTGGACTGTTACATAATTTCAGAAAACAATCTCACATCCCTGTGTACACAAACCAAATACAACAGTCATGACAAGCACAAAAAAAATGATAGAAATTAAGAATCCCTTTATTACAGATAATGTTTAGTTCATTACAATTGTCAGACATTTATTTAGGACAAAGATGTGCAAAGGTTTAGCATGGCCGCATAGATCCTCTAATCTCAGCCTAAAACTCTCTGCCTGTTAGCTAGTAAACCTGTGACCAGAAAAATAGAGGGGACTCCTCTAAAATATAGTAAAAAGCTGTATCTTGAGTGGTTAGAGGAGATGACAGATGTCTTAAGAGTTATTCTGCAAGTGCATTTGACAAAGGGGAGAAGGTGAGTCATTATTTTAGGGTCTTAGTAACTGCGACCAAACAGTGTGTAGAACTGCGCAGGCTCTTTGCCGCTGACACACATCTGACCGGCTTGCAGGGTCTTCAAGGGCTCGAAGGGGATACACAGACTCTTGGCTCCCATTGAAGGTGCACCAGGCTCCAGGTCCTGATCCCTGAGGACACAGGAATGAGAGTGTTAAGAGTAACCACACCTCCCATGAAAAATGTAACTCTTCAGAGGTCCTTGGAAATTAAAACGGACTGTTCTCTTACTTGGCTGTTGTCTTCTTAATCCACTCCTCACACTCAATGCCTCCACAGAAGGGAATCTGTACAATCTGTGAGAAATTGTATGAATTATGTAAATTTATGGTTTTGATTGGGGGGGGAGTGACCAAAGAGCTCCAGATCCACATTCTTTACTTACTCTTCCCTGGTCCAGATCTTTCTGGAATTGCTCCATTGTATCAGCCACAACCATGTGTTTGTGCAAATCATCATAGGCCCTGTGACAAGTTAACAAATCCTAAGTTATTCTGCATGTGACGGAAAAGACAGCTCTTATGTGGCGATACCAGGTCAGCAGGTGTTTGTACCGTTTAAAGAGGTTCTTCTGGATCTCTTCCAGAAGGTTTAGCATTTTCTTCTCAGCGTCAGCATCTCGCACAGTGAGCTTCTCTCCCGTGTCTCTTCTTACTGCTACAAACTGACCCTGTTTTAAGTCCTTTGGCCCAACCTCAAACCTTATGGGCACACCCTGCATTCAGAAAACAGGAAGTCAGACATAAAGCCTTTGTGTTTTGGTTATGATTTTGCGGTGAGAGAAACTTCAGCATACCTTCAGCTCCCAATGATTGAACTTCCAGCCAGGTGAGTAATTATCCCGCAGGTCTGCCTTGACTCTGATGTCCGCCTTCTGTAGTCTAGAAAGATATTTGGAGCACTGGGCCAACAGGAGATCTTTCTCTGCTTCTGGGAGAGTGGCTGTGATGCCGCAAGGAATGATGATGACCTACGAATCGCAGTGTAAGTTTGAATACAATGCTATGGTCCATTATAAATGGGAAGAAGTAATGATGGATCTCTAGAGTACCTGTAGACATGCTACTCTGGGTGGCAGCACCAGGCCCATGTTGTCTCCATGAACCATTGTCAGGACTCCGATTGTTCGAGTGGTGAGGCCCCAGGAATTCTGGTACGCCAGCTGCTTCTCACCTGGTCTCTTAGGGTCCTCAAAGACGATCTCAAACATCTTGGAGAAGTTCTGGCCCAGGTGATGAGATGTGGCACCCTGTGAGAGTGATGAGGAGAGGTTCAGATCTTACTGCAGTACTTTGATGTTGCTACAATAAATGCTAAATGCTAACAAGGTAATGATAAAATGATTGATACAATAAAAAGTAACCATCCGCAGCAGTAGAGGAATGTCTAACCCCATGTGTGCTAGATGGACAACTTTTACCACTGCGTGTGTCTCTGGAGGTCTACCTCACCTCACAATTGTTTTTAAAATGCAGTTAAAAGAAGTTTGGCACAAGACACATTTGAATTAAACATTTAAATTAGTTTTAATTTAAGTTTTAAATTTGTATTTATTGTATGAATTATTTTAAACTACATCTTTTTATTTTATTATGTATTACTATTATTATTACATACATTTTTATTTTAATGTATTTATTATTACTTACATTTATTATTAATTTATATAATTAAATATTTAACATTTTT
>JAUMHE010000069.1:15290823-15309901 GCA_032359235.1 Enteromius mattozi | reverse complement strand
TATACACACACACACACACAAATATACATAAGAGAGAGAATATCTTAATTCAATTAACTGAAAAATTAAAAAGACTAACTAATTTACACAACTAATTTGTATTTTTTAATATAATACTTCAACTAAAACAAATAAACATAACAGTTTATGGTGACATTAAATTTCTGTCAGTACTGTTTCTGATGTGTGATTTACAGTGGATTTAGTAGTGCCAAATCATTTTAACACACAACCTTGTTGCATAAGGATTTTTAATTCTTTACCAAAAGTCATTCTGAGTCCTGTGAGAAAAACACACACCTGAGCAGCAATAAACTGTTTGAGTCCCTCAACAGTCATTCCTCTACGTAGCACACCTCTGACTGTTGGGAAACGAGGGTCATCCCTGAATGAAGGAAAGACAAAGAGAGAGTAGTTTAACCATGCAATCCAAAAGAGCTTTCTATAAAAATAAGAAAGTGAGGGTGATACAAACCAGCCGTCCACATAGCCCTGGTCGACAAACCAAGTCAGCTTCCTCTTAGAGAGCACAGTGTTATTAAGATTGAGTCGGGCGTACTCCCAGATGTACGGTTTACGCAAACCAATGGCATCAATGACCCAGTAGAACTGCTCGTCTCGGTCGTGATACTCAGTGGTACGCAAGGCATGCGTCACCCCCTCAACACTGTCCACAATGGGGCACGCAAAATCATACGTGGGATACACTCTGCATGGAGGAAGAGGAAAAAAAGAGGAACATCAGCCATCATTGGCAACAATCAGTAGCCATGCATGTCACATATGTGACGTTCGCTCACTTGTAAGTGGTGCCGGTGCGAGGATGAGGAGTGTTCTTGCAGCGGAAGAGTGTGGGGTCGCGCAAGCAACCGTTGTTGGAATTCATGTCGATCTTTGCTCTCATGCAGCAGGTCTGGCCAAACCCTGTGCCCTTCTTCATCTCCTCCCACATCTGCATGTTCTTCTCCACAGCTGTTGAGTCCAAATCAAATGTTCAGTCCAAATCACATTTCCTGTGATGAAGACAAATAATCAGATCAGTACTGGTGATGCTCACAGTTGCTGCGGTTGCGAGACTCAGCCCTTTGCTCTCTTTCTTGCTTCATGACATCTGGAGGAGTGTCATCTATGTAGGCCTTGCCCTCTTGAAGAAGTTTCTCTCCCATGCGCAGGATTGTGGGAAAGTGATCGCTTGTGTAGGTGAACTGGTCTGGTTTGATCTGTAGCATGGCCACATCCTCCAAAATGACCTGTAGCAAAAGTTGTTAGCTTAGTCAAAACATATTTAGATATTGTGTATTAGGCTATATCAAGGCTTGGTGATCATCCCAGTGATGCTGGTTCAAATATGGTTTTCTGTCACAATAAGTGAAGTGAAACACCTTGCTATTTTTTTTATGAGGTAATGGGACATTTATAGAGGACAAATACCATAATTCTGTGTGAAAGAGGGCAAAATATCATACCTTCTCAAAGTCCTCTTTCTCCTTCTCGGGGTTGGTATCATCAAAGCGCATGATGAGCTTGCCCTTGAAATTCAGCTGGTAGTGCTGGTTGAGTAGAGCTGCCTTAGCATGCCCGATGTGCAGGTATCTGAGGAGTTGGAACAATAAATACTTTAAAATTACTTTAATTTGTATCCAATAAATGCAGCCTGCGTAAATATAAGAGCTAATATGGGACTAACCTTCATTGTATAAAAAAACAAAACAAAAACAACTTACCCACTAGCCTCAGGAGGGAAACGCACCACTACTTTGCCCATCTCAGCACCAGGGAGCTCCACAAACTTTCCCAAATCCTGCTTTTTTTCCTTCTCGACAGGCTAAAAACATAGTTTGGGACTAATTAGTAACTTCATTAACATAAAGTATGTTCAGCGTTCAACATTTTGCAAAGGTTGACTTTAAAGGGTTACTCCACCCCAAAACCCTTTAATTTTAACTGTAAATGTCAAACTTTAAAATTTCCCCCAACAGAACACATAAAACTGCAATAGCCTGTCAGAGAACCATCTGTATTTACAGTGGTTAATATACTCACAGTGGCTTTGATGCCAGAGATTTTGCTGGCCCATTTACTGCCCACTGAACTGAATGGCACCTGAGAGCTCAGGAATGAAAACCAGCGGCACAGATGAGGGTAGGAGTTTGGCTTGGCCTGTGACTCGTCATTTCCTGTGGATGAAGCACCAAATTGATTTTTGAGAACTGCTTATGTGTAAAACTTCTTCTAATTTATCTTAAACCCAAATGACTGACCTTTAAGAGCAGCCCAGACACAGAGGTCAGCCAGGGTCATACTGTGGCCCACCAGGAAGGTTCTCAGTGCCAGAGCTTTATCCAGATCCCCCAGAGCAGAAGAGAGATCTGACTGAGCGCAGAGACGACGGGCACTGAACTCCAGCCAGTGATCAACCTGCAGGTCGTCAACATACACCAAGAAAATATATGTCAATTGTTACAGAGCGACAGCGAAAACACAGTATATGACTCCCAAATCTAACCTCAGTTTGCTCCATCATGTTAGAACCATAGAGGCCCAACGCCGGAGCCACTCGAGCAAGATAACGCGTGATGGAGTTCACGTCACTGAACTGCACCTGACTGAAAGAGACACAGAATAGCAGCAGTGCGAAATAAGACAGAACGCATATAAATATAAATATGTAAACAAGGCCATATACTTACTCAGAGACATGGAGCATGGTGTCTTTGCCCTCCTCTACAGAGAGATTGACGCTGCCCTTCACATGTTCGGCAGTCAACAGCGCCCCTACAGGCAGAGAGGCGAATCACACAAAAACCTCAATGCAAATCTAATACTGTACCTGCTGTGTGCAAAGTCATGCAAACAACATGCTTTTGCATTTGGCCATTAATTTGCAAAACCCTTAATATCATACTGCAAACACATACAAAATGTGCTACTGCAAAAGTAGAATTTAACTGCATTTTTTGTATGTAACATTGCCTTATGCTTTGTAAAATAAAATAAAATGTATGCCAACAAATACTCCTAACACTGTAGTAACCGAACTGTCACAATACTATGCACGTAGGCTACATTTTTTTTTTTCATCTTAATTGTGAACATAGGGCGAGGTCAAACAAGTAAGAATGAAGGGCATGACCTAAAACCAAACAAATACAGATGTGCTTTTATTATAAGCTCACATTATGAGATGCCATCAAAACAAAAACAAACTTCTCAAACTGGACCATCTAGATTTTCTGCTTATTTTTTTCCTTTGCAAACCATTTACGTTGTTTATCCAGTTCAGTGTCTCTTAAAAAAAAAACATTCATACTATCTTTAGTCAGCTAAATGCATGAAAGCCTATTATGAAATATATATGTATACATTTATAAGTCTTAAAATGATGTTACTTCAGCACTGAATGTCTTTCTGTTTTCATATACACATTTCACTTGTTTAAGACTTTGTATTTTGAATTTTTTATATGATCAAATTGAATATGTTTGGCATTAAATGCCTATACTCTTAAATTCTCTTTGTGTTAACATTACCATGAAGGAATTAATAATATCACATTATACAGTTCATTGGGAAACACTTAATAAGCACTAAGCCTAATCACTGCATTAATATCAATAAGCACTGTTTACAGAATTTATTTATATAGATGTATTGGAACTGAGTGTACCTCCATACAGCTCTTACATAGATTTTCTGCTTTGTGCATTAGCCTAATGCAAGTGCTCAGAATTACATTTATGATTAAAAAAAAACAGGTTTGACAATTAACGTCTGACCACAAATTTCTAAGACACTCAATAACAGCATAAAACCAGTCACACCCATTTTGATTTCGGATTGCTGTTTTGCACATATATTAGTAAGCAAGGGCCACTTAATTTCGAATTTTACTCTATCACACAAGCCCATAATAATGATCACACACATAAATGAAGAAATATGCTTGACAGAAAGAGCTGAATAACACTGCTGCTCAAAGACAGGTGTGGGGTAAACAGATTCAGATCTTTCAAACGACTTGCATCAGCCAGTGACACTGCTTTCCCAGCACTGGATGGCGCACTTCAATTCATCTGACCAACAATTAATGTCATTCAGCAGCTTTATTAGCATTTTTCTATCTGAAACACATGACGAAACGCCTCTGAAATCTACATGAATCAAAGAAGCTCAAACTAATTCTTTGTTTTTCCTTGTATGCGTCTGCAAACGTCAGTCATGATCAAGAAAACACGCACAAATTATACTTCTGATTCACTTTTACTAAAGCAGTACCGAACTGCTACTACTGGCATTGTTATTGTTTTTAATCTACTGACAATTAAAGCAGCTGAAGCCAATTAAACGGTGGGAAAGGGAGACAGAACATTTTAGATCTGCCACGATGGCACGAGGATACTCTGCATGTCAGTCCATTGAGCCGATGCGCGAGCTCAGCTGCAAAATGCATTGTAGTTTAGAGTATATTAAACACACCGCAAGTGCGCTTACCTAGAGGTGGGTTGCTACTGTTGATAGTCAAGTTTAGTGCCATGTCGTTCCTCCTGGTCTGCTCGGAATGGCCCTGTCACACTTCCAGCATCAAACTACTTCACAAGCCACAAAGCTGCTCAGCGCCGCCTGCCGTGAGAGAGCGCAGGGCTAGAATGAGCCGGGAAACACTGACCCTGGAACTATGGTTCCGGACATTTTTCTATCCTGCTGTGTTATTGTGAATCCACTTTTTGTGAACTTGGCAGTCATAATACAAAAAAAGAGAGAACAGAATAACGTGCAATATTTAAATTATAGGGTAACGTTCTGTAAAAATTTCCAAGCGCCTTTCGCTTTTATTACACGGGAAATGCGCAATGTTGGAAACTTTTTTCGTCTTTTTTTTTGTAATAACTTTTTTTTTTTTTTTTTTTTACAGTGTATTAAATTATATTAAAATATCAAATCTTAAATAGATACGGTCAATTTTACAAATGTGCAATTATGAGAATGTCCCTAAAGAAACATGTAAATCAATATGTTTCCTAAAGGAGGCGCTATAAGCTTTCAAAATGCATCGATCGATTTCGATAGTCAATAAACTGAAAGTATGCATGTATGTATTTTTATGTAAAGATGTTTTGGACATCTAAATATTTACTGTAAGTCTTGATAAATTTGTGTAGCCAGATTCTACTGACAATAAGCTAAACCTTTGTAGAGTACAAAACAATGTCAGCCACAAACCAATCATTTGATTTCACTTTCACTTTTTAGGCACTGGATTTTTGCAGCTTTATCTATAAAAATGTAATGTACCTTCTAATTTGAATCACCTACACACTGAGAAATAAATAAATTCTGTATACAGTCATATTGCTTTTATTCTAGTTTTAGAATTTACAACCTGAATTTCGGAAATGTTGGTATGGGTTTTTTTTTTTTTTAATTTGAATAAAATTAAAACTAAAAGAATTTCAAATCCCATGAACTAATATTTTATTCACAATAGAACACAGAGAATATAACAAATATTTAAATTTTACAATTCTATGCACAAAATGAGATCATTTCAGATTTGATGCTTGCTACAGGTCAGAAAGTATTGGGCCTCGAGGTTATGAGTTTCTGGAGTTTTGGTGTTGGAATTTGTCCCATTCTCGCGTGATGTAAGTTTCCAGTTGCTGAAGAGATTGTAGACATCTTTTTCGTTTACTAATGTGCCAAATGTTTTCTATAGATGAAAGATTTGGACTGCAGGCAGGCCAATCCAGCACCGGACTCTTCTACTACAAAAGCCATGTTGTTGTTATAGCTGTGTGTGGTTTTGCATCGTCCTGCTGAAATGCACAAGGCTTTCCCTGAAACAGACGTTGTCTGGAGGGGAGCACTCTGAAAATGGAAAATCAGCATTTTCTTACTATGCCTCTTGGTTGTGGAATGATTTTCGGATTAATACTCCACTAGAAGTAACTCCTTCTTTGAATTTCTTCTTTGCAGCGTGTGATGAATGAGCCTTGTTGATGCTTTAAGTAAGTTGCTGATTTATGATTATCATCTTGCTTTGTTTGTCCTGTATAATTTGTTTTTGTATATGTTACTTTTAAATTTATGTGAAGGTTTTTTTTTGTTTGTTTTTTGTATGATCATCTTGGCCAGGACTCCCTGGAAGTAGAGATGAATTTTAATCTCAACAGTACCTTCCTGGATAAATAAAGGATCAAATAAAAAAAATAAGACCACAGGCATCCAACAAAGGCCTTTGGTTTTGTCCCTTTTGATGATGTTATGCACTGTAGATGATAAGATTTGCAAAGCCTTCGTAATTAGATGTTGAGACACATTGTTTTTAAAGTATTCCACAATCATTTTATACACTCTTTCACAGCCTCTGCCCATCTTTACTTCTGAGAGACTCTCCCTCTCCAAGACATCCCTTTAATCATAATAACTTAACTATAACTTGATTAGTTGTGAGATATTCTCCCGGCTGAATATTTTCAAAATATTAGACTGATTTTAAAGTCTTTTAGTTTTCATTTTATTCAAATTTAAAAAACGTCCCAACATTTCCGGAATTTGAGATGTATAATATAAAATGAAACATATACAATATATAAATATGTGTGTGTGTGTGTGTGAAAATAAAATAAAATGAAATTATGATATCGGCTGACTGTCATATACTATCATACTATCATAAATATATAAATAAATAGCAAGCTGAAAATACATTCAAAAGCCAGAATGAAACCACAGCCTATCATGAAGAAATGGCAAAGCCTTTATATAAAATAAAGGTCCAAAAATCTTTCTTCATCTTCTTCTTCTTCTTCTTTTTATGGAATCTTTTATGGAAAAGATGTTATTGTGATGCCATGTAGTGTAAATCAATGATATAGAATTATATAGGCTAAGTAGTATAGATCAGTATATAAAATGTAAATATGGCACTCTGTCTTCCTCTATATAAATAAAAGTCAGAATAGAAGTTATTTATATATATATATATATCTATCTATCTATCTATCTATCTATATATATATATATATATATATATATACCTATTCTAAATGGCTATTTCTTTGCTAAAAATGAAGGAACTATCAGTCAGACCTATGTACAACAGGTTTTTTTTTTTGATCATGATGTTGATCATTTAGAGGCTCTGAAATATGTTCTGGAAGTTTTCATTTTTTGTTCATAAATAACGCGCAAAGCAACAAATAACATTCAATATAGTTTGCCGAAAAGCATTCCATCTCCCCAACTTTTTTTTTGTTTTTTGGTTACTTTTGTTTTCAGCCTCTATTGATTTAGCCTTAATAACTATGAAGACATAATGACCCTGAGCTTACAGGTATGCAGCTGACAGAAAACAGCACACCGTGACCCTGAACCTCGATCCAGCTGATACCATAACTACCTGATTTGTTTTCATCCGCGGTCATTAATCTACCTGACAGTGCAATAACTCTTCAGACCAGCTCTCATACTTCTCTCGTCCGTCATGACGGATTTGTCTGACTATTTATGTGGTAAATTGTTGTTATTTTCCCATGTTTTTTGGTTAAAGATTAATGAGATAAAGACATAAAGTGCTCAATGAAAGTGTCTCTCCTACGTTGTACTTCATTAGAGCCCATCCAGCAGATACTCTACTCTCACCATCAAAGCTCTAACAGGTTCGAAGCGCATTTGCATTCACTCCTAATGAGACTCTGGCAGTGATATGCAGCATCAGATTTATTTTTTTCCAAAAGCCAGAGACATAAAATCCCAATAATGACTGATGCCACGGCAGGTCGGCTACACCACAGACTGATGAAATATGGAAATGTGACTTGTTTGTTCAGTCAGGTCTGCAGTCGCAGCTGACATTTTCACACATAAAGCCAGTGTAAGCTTATTAATCTCCTGAATGATTCCATATGTGAAATCACAGAAGCGGTAGAGAGGAAAAAAATCCCCTCTGAATTGTGCAAGACTGCTGCGTAATGAATGCAAAGCTAATAGCTGCAAGACAGAAGTGTCTTATTCACGGACATTGACAACAAATGCACTTTTTGTACTGCGCATGCTTAAAAATTATGTTCTTAATCAGCATCAGTAGTTTCTTGAAGAACCTTTAACATTTTCGCTGCACAAAAGATTCTTCGTTCAGTTCAAATCAGTGCAGTTCAAGTTTGTATAGTGCTTTTCACGATACAGATTATTGCAAAGGAGCTTTACATAAAATTAAAGTTACAATCAGTAATGGCTAATGTCAAGCTGATGTCCACATGACAAAAATGTAAAGAAAAACCATGCAGTTAGTTAATTGACATATTGATTAAACAGATGGTGAACATTATTAACAGAAATGGTGTGTTCGGCCATCGTAGGTCTTTGTAAGGGTTGGATTCAGACTGAAGCTTGTGTAACTCCTAGTTGCCTCCGGAACCCAATCTCCTGGCAGAAACAGAGAAGCAAATAAAGGCAAAATTAGATAATTAGATCATTTAGATAATTTAAAGTTTCATCTGGTCTTGTTGAAATATATAGTCGAGTATCACCAGCATAACAATACAGACTAATTTCATATTTTCTAATAATATTATCAGAGCAACATTTATATTGAAAATAACAGAGAGCCTAGAACAGATCCTTGTGGCACTCCATACTTCACTGGCATTAATTGAGATAATTCCCTGTTTAAACAGAAAAAGTAATAATAATTGGATAGGCAGGATCTAAACTACCAAAGCCTGCTCTTGAATACCTGTATAGTTTTGTAAGAAATCTATGAGTATGTCATGATCTATAGCGGTGTCTCTCAAATCTAACCCTGGAGGTCCAATGCACTGCAGAGTTTAGCTCCAACCCTAATCAAACACACCCGAGCATGTTAATCAGTGCCTTAAGGATCATTAGAAAATCACAGGTAGGTGAGTTTTTTTAAGGTTGGAGCTAAACTCTCCCGTGCATTGGACCTCCAGGGTAAGATTTGAGAAACCCTGCATAGGGTTGTATGCAGCACTGAGATCAAGTAAAACTAATGAGATGCAGCCTTGGTCTGATGCAAGAAGCAAGTCATTTGTAATTTTCAATACAAACTTATACAAAAGTCAAGTTTCTGTGCTATAATGGGGCCTGACCCCGAGGTTCTTCATAGATTTATTATTTTTATTTATATATTTATTTTTTTCCCACAGAACACAACTTTTTTATGTTCTTCACACTAAGAAAATGATAATTTAAAGGGATAGTTCACCTAACAATTTTTTATTTATTTATTTATTCATTTTTTCAAGTCAGTCAACTGTTTGGCTACCAACATTCTTCAAAATATGTTATTTTGTGTTTAACAGAAGAAAGAAACTTAGGATATATGTCCATATGTTCAGTTTGCTTAATGTAGACCTAAATATTACTTATTTTAGATTGCTAATAGAAATGGTCACTGAAAGGATCATTGAAGATTATTATTTACAACAACAACAACTACTACAACAACAAAAATATATAAATATGAAAGGGAGAAAAAGTATTTTAAATGTTATTTCTTTGCTCAATAATCCCCAAATACTATAATCACTATATTTGCTTTTAAGAAAAAGGAAAATATTTTGTCTTCCCTTATTTCTTCTTCAACATGTCATTTATTATGTTGATGTCTTCAGTTTAATATATGTTATATTGATTACTCCTTAATAAAAAAATTAAAAAATAAATAAAAGACAGCAGCATTTTAAAAGTGAGACAGAAAAAGGAGACCCTTCCTTCATTCCTTTCCTATGTTAACTACATTGCACACTTGACAACATCTTCATTAGACCTCATATCAAGTATGTAATTACCGAAGAAGTGAAGAGCCTTTTGAAAGATCAATCTTGGCGCTGTAATTGTCTTGTCATCTCATTCAGATGGGAGGTCCATGTGAGAGGAGAGAGAAATTGCTTTGTCAGCTACACTTTGTCATTTTCTCATCTGGTAATAATAGAGTCACTCAAAGACATTAATGCACTTTTTTCACTTTCAGATTTTTTTTAGAAAGATTGAGCACAAGGTTTCAGTCTTGTTGTAGTATGCCTACCTGAAATGTTCAAACATGAACAGCAGATGGCGGTGTGTGACTTTTACATGTCTGGCTGTTGGCTTTGGCGGTACTTTTCCACACTAGAAGAGCAGCCCTTGAAGGACTGTAAGTGTAAACACACACACACACACGCACAAAAGAAAGTCAGTTTCCTAAAATTACAGTTGAGAATGTAAAATATTTCTCCTAAGACATTACTAATTGGCCTAACCCTAAAAAACATATTTTTGTGTTCCTCTTTAAAACTTTTATCCGTCTGAACTGCAGTAATCCAATTTCAAGCACAGTGAAATTGACTTTACAGGTTACATGACCTTTATTTGGCTGGGATACAGCTTTTAAACTTAAATTCTGTCTGACGGCGAGGTGCTAAGAGACTCCATTGAGTTTGTATAGTCGCCTACAGCAGGGTTTAACACAAAAATGCAGCCCCAGCACTGGCAATATCACATGAGCCCTGGATTTCAAAAGTCAGCTGCTTAAAAGATCTCTCCACTTTTCTTGGTACAGAGAGAGACTTTCTCCTGTTCGCTGGGGTTACATCTGCTGTTTAGTGAGGAGACTAAAATCTGAAATCATGATATTACATTTCAGTATTCATTCATGGGCTAGATTTGGATGGTTAGCATGTGTCAGTCAGCATGTGCTAATAAATACGCCATTATGGGAACAAAATAATCCACTGATGACCATGTATTGAGAAAATTTGTATTGTATTGAAATACAATTTCTATATATTCAATGTATGCACTGTAAAATATTATGGTAAATATTATTTATATATATATATATATATATATATATATATATGCATCTTTTATTTTAAATAAAAATAATGATAATAATTTCAACAAATTTATAGTTAATACAAAAAAAAAGGGAAAAAGTCTGTTCTTAAAGAAAATTTTCCAATCATTACTGCGACTTTGTGGTGCAGATCATGTGCATTTAACAAATAAATATATCTTTCTGACATTTGAACCATAAAAATCAAAGATGTATTCAGATTGCATACAAAAGGCTGCGTCAGCCAAGCAACTGCCATTGAGACATTAAAATTAATAGGTGATGAATTGTAAGTGAAACCTTTCTTCTTGTACTTTGTCTCAAACTCTTATGTTTCGTTGGGCACTGTCATCTCAGTAACAGTAGCGTTTATTAGCATTTCTGCATTATTCCATTTCACTGCACTGTTGTTTTTCTCTACTACAGACAGTCATGTTTTTTTTGTTTTTTTTAAAGTTTTGCACATGACACAGCATTTTTCATTCCACTCCTGTTCTTAAATGCAAAAATGAGTTCTGTGTGAATGGCTTCTTATATGCATTTCAGTGTGATGTAGGTAGAGGAAAATAGTCCAAAGACTTACAATTACACAATTGACAGGTACATAAAAGAATCACTCATTTTAAATGATTCAGTAAGCCATACCCTTAGGGAAGAAAAATCACCAATGAAATCTCTTATATCTCTATTGTGCCAGCAGTAAGATTAAACTCAATACTCAGTGGAACAAATGATTTGCGTAAATCTGCCTCTCATACTTTTCTCCTGAGAAAAAGACACCTTTAGAGTTAGAGAAAAGATCAATATTGTTTCACGCTGTGGTCAGATTCGCCAAGACACTGAGACTGCTATCAAAAGTGTGTTTCTCATCAGATTCCTCTGATGCTTAATCGGCTCTATAGTCTTACTGTATGTCAATAACTGTCTCATTTGAGTCTATTTTTATTTCTCCAAAGGCATTTTAGCAGAAACATCTCATTCAAAGTCGATACTTTAAAGAAACATAATTGGGATTGTTTTAATTCTCCTGAGCTACATAAAAGCAAAGTCTAAGAAATACAGTTGTCCTCTGTGTATAGTTCAAAATTAGTCCATACATTTTTATAGTAATCCCGTTTGATGAATGCATGATGAATTAGATTCGTTTTTTCGGATGCTTTAGTGTTTTGTGTATTTCAGCAAATATTTAAAACTATGCTTTTTACTACATATCTCTTTTCTTGTTTTTTACTCTCATTGTAGCCTCAACAGAACATATTTTCAAACTTTTTAGCAACCTGCATATGCAAGATGGATCTTTGTCACTTTGACTGTCTCAGTGTTGAGTATGAAAAATGCAATTTAATTAAGCTCTCTGTCACCTTTGCTTTGCTGTGTATAATAGTATTTTTTTTAGGATCTGTATACGTCTGTGATGTTCACGCAAGGCAACCATAAATATAAGCAACTCTCTGGGTCTCATTTTTAAATGTACTGTTGTGTATGTCATTAAATAACTTAGCTCTTGGCATGCATATAATTCCCCCATTAATAGTGTTTGGTTGTGTATATTTCTCCAGGAGGATAACAGCAGACATGTAGCCGCTTGTTCATCAGTGACTCTGCAGCAATAATTTGCCATTTTCTTCTTCTGCTGTCTAACTTTATCTTCATCATGCTCCAGAAAGGGTAAAAGGACGTGGGAAACATCCACAAAGAAAAATGGAGCAGCTTATGTTTGCAAAATTCATTTAAATCAAAGCCTTATCCAAGAGCTGTTCTGAGCCTAGACTTTCTGCTGCTTTTAAAGTTTTTTGGTGTACTGTGGTTTGCAATTTATATTTGCCATTGTGAAAATAGCAACATAACAATTTTATTTTCTTTATTTCAGTAGCTGGAACAATTGTGAACCGGTATATTCTCAATTATTTCTTCACCAAAGTTTGAAATTGTTGATATCTTTAGTAATTATTTGATATGCAAATATGTTTCTGCTGTTCTATTTCTTGCAATGCTGATGAGAATAGGTAATTAGGAAATGAAAGATCTATTTTATTGAATATCTCAAGTATCTGTTCTAATTAAATAGAAGATAGATTACCATTATCGTTTATCTTAATCAGTATAGGTACAGTATAATTTATTTTCTTATCTACCATGCATTCAGCTAATTACTATTTAAGCACATGTCGTTAATTAATCCAATGAAAATGACAATATACTGATTGCACCGGCAGACTTCTTGGAGTAACCTAGGGTTAAATGAGCATGAAGGGCACCGTGGTGATGGGAAAGAAGTGTGATCTCATTAACTTCAGTCCTGGGTTCACACCAATTTGGGGCTGAACTTATAACCTCTTTGTTAAAACCCAGCACCCAGAACAATTAGCATACCAACATCACTAGACTAATGTCACTCTTTCATGTAGCACTTTTCTCCTTTCAGAAGTAGCAGTCGCAATCAGCAGACAGCTCTGGGACTTCTCATTTCTGTCACTCTTCTTGACTACTTGTTTTCAGACAGACTGTATTTTTTTTGGAGGTAGCATTAATCTGGCAGTAGGTGGCGACAAATTCATTTAAATGACTGTAAAACATTGATTCCTTCGTCACTAAAACCGGTTACTATGAACGAGTCATTGAATCACTAATTTAGTTTTGTTTATCACTGAAACAAGCTACAAGCTAAGTTTTTTTTATGCGTGAGCCATTGAATCACTCACTCGACTGATTAGTTCAAAACCAATTCATCAATGAAACAAACTGCTGTTTTTATTGTGAACCACTAAATCATTCACTTAGCTGATTTGTTCAAAAATACTGATTCTTTCATCAATGAAACAAATTTATGTGTGAGTCACTGAATTACTCGCTCAACCAATGTGTTCAAAACAAAAGCTATTTTTATAAGTCACTGAATTACTTACTCAGCCAGTTAGTTACAAAACACTGATTCATTCATCAATGAAATAAGCTATAATTTTTATGAGTAAGCCATTAAATCCCTCACTTAGCTGATTAGTTTAAAACACTGATTCATCAATGAAACAAACTATTATTTTTTTTGAGTGAGCCATTGAATCACTCCCTTAATCGATTTCTTTAAACACACTGATTCCTTTAACAATGAAACAAACTACTGTTTTTCTGATTAGTTTTTTTTTTTTAAATTATTATTAGTTAAAAAAACTGATTTCTGTCATAACAACTCTCTGAGGGATAGGTATGGTAATGTATATGACAATGTTAATATATTTGGTCTTGGCAGAGTCTAGTTTTTACCATTTAGAGGTTCATGCCAGAATTTATCAATCTGGTCTCATCAAAATATGTACCTCTGTGCAGTTTTTGTGCAACACCATTTTTACGTGCCTTACTGCACGTTATGCCACTGTTTCAAAGAGAAATATTCACTGAGTGGTGCTAAAACACAGGCTCAGTATGTGAACCCTGACACATTTTTCTTACGCTGATATACGCTGATCAGAATTTAAATATCATTTCAACTTCCTTTTACACAGATTTGAACTGTTTTGTCAAACAGTAGTTACATGGGATTCAAACCGGAGCTCCTCACCTCACAAGTACATCTCTGTACTCTGTGAGCTACCGAACAAACCTACGTCTATGAAAACTCATAGATATGAAGCTGGATTTGTGTGATGCTAACATTCAGAAGCATCAGTTTTCAAATTTCCCAGCATATTAATATTGTTTTGAAGTCATAACATGATATTCTTCAAGTAACTGTGTGAAAATTACGCTTTATTAATCAAAACTTTGTGTGAAAAGGAATAAAAGCAGTTTTACTGCCTCTAGTGTTCATTTCTTTTGGAAACTGCAGTGATATGTACTTATTGGTACGTATTTCGTGTCTCGCTAAAAAGTGCACCCAGGTACATTTATGTCATGAGACCAGGCAGGTATTTATTTACAAAACACTGCTACTTACTTTTTAGACAAATTGACCCAAATTAATTTTGTTTTCGTTAGTGTCACAAAACTATAATGTACTGGCAATATTTAGTCTAAAATGTAAGTTACTCAGTGTTAACTTCTTGTTTACTGAATTGTTGTATAAAAGCACCATGCTGCAGGTGAGCATAGCTTTTCTGATATTAAGATACACAGCATGATTGCGAGTTTGAGATTTCTTAATTGTATTGATACTTGATATATAATTATTCACACCCACAAATAGCTGTACAGAACATTAAGAAAAAACAGTGGGAAATATATGCAGATTTTGTAATCAGTAATTTGGGTCAATCAAAAATTAGCTAAAACTAATTGTTTCACAGGCAACACAAAAAAGTAATACAGAGAGTTTTTTTTATAGATATCTCGTTTACTTGCTGAAACAAAACTTTGAATATTTTTTCAGAGATTTGATACCTCTGGCAAACAAAGTTCAGTCACACTGATTGCCAATTAGTGTATGTGAGCAACAGAAGAGGTGTGACAATTAACACTGTGACATGTGAGAAACAGAGGAACCACATGAAGGAACAGAGGTAAAAAGGTGATGCTAAAATTGTAAGTACATCCGTTAACTACTAAACAACATGACAAATAAAGAGCTTTTTAAGTGTGAACAAATTAAGTGTCTTACATACATGAACAAAACACACACCTCACATTTGATGTTGTATTCCACAGAATTACATACAGTACATGCTCAGTGTTTTCAGATACTTTCAAATGGACATAACCAGCTCTTTCGTGAAACTCATCCAAATCTCAAACAGTCACTGTCGACTTCACGGAGTTGGGGAATTTGTGGCAGGGCTGCCATTCGGCAAATTGCTTACATTTGAATCCAAAGAACAAAATCACATTGCCCAGTATGGTGTGATGTGTCATCTTTTCTCCACCATGACGGGTTTTTGTTTGAGGACAGCTAAGAAATGCTGTCGGTTCACATCTGTTGCCAACTGCTAAACCTGCTGGGGGATCCACAATGGCACATGCAGCATTCTCACAGGAATAGTTTGTTTTGAAGATTGCTGTACATTGCCGGTGAATATTTAGGAAGACTGAACCAGGGACATATGATGCAAAAAATTTTCCTTTGTGAGTTTTCATATATTCTAGAATGAGCATGAATAGCCTTTTTCTTCTAAAAAGGTCAATATTGCACTGCATTTAAAGTAAAAATGCACATTCTTGTCATGATGTCTTTTTTATGAATAATTCATATAACAACAATAAAAAAAATCTATAATTTCATTCATGTATGCACGTTTCAACCTTGGTGCGCCACATCATATTCAGTGTTATTTATAACCATATTATAACCATTTCTTATTTTCACCACCTAAGAGAAAAGTCATGCTTTGCTAAATCATAATTATGAGACAGTTAGATAATTACAGCTTTAAGTCTAAATTAGTCAAAAATAATAAAAGTAAATATTAGGTGATTCTAAGTCATTCTAAATTATGATATGACAATACGACATGAGGTGATATAATTGTGACAAAAAGAAAGTTTAAATTATGAAATAAAAAAATATGACAAAAAAAGTCATAATATTGACATTAATTATGACATAAACTGAAATGATGTAAATATTTATAATTATGATAATTGCTAACTGTAAAAATATTTTTTCATACTAAACGAAACCAGTCTGAAAAAAAAATTTTAACTCAAAAACGGCGTAAAAATGTGTTCTCGTCAGATATCATCTTGTGTGGTGACATTAGTTAATTTAAATCTTTCATGAGTTATTTCGAATGATTCACAGATTGTTCTCACACTTGTTTGTACATTTGCAGTTTGAATCAGACTCACTCAGTCAATGCGACATTCAGAGCTGTCAATGAAAATGATGATACAGAAAAAAGTCATGTGAGTCATTTTTCTGTGATTCAAAATGAACCCGCAAACTAACTAGGATGTTTGTTTCAGGTTTGTAAAATTTCAGTCTATTTACTGGGTCATATGACAGCCTTCAATGCACATTTGTTCAAAATCACTTTATTTTTGTTCCTCATTTGAAAGGGGTCACACAGAATGATGACATGCGAGTCATGTGAGTCATTTTCTTTCAGTTATGTCCAAATTAAAATTAACCGGGAGCTGTTATGGTGATGTATATTTTAGATTTGTGAGATTTAAGTTTATATACTGACTCATATGTCAGCATATAATTAACATTTGTTCAAAATAGCTTGATTTGTGTCTCACATACAAAAGGAGTTAAAACGATGACATACAGGAAAGGAGTCATAAGGAATTATTTTCTTTCTTTCTGTCTTTCTTTCTTTGATGTACTAGCCTTTTAGTTTCTGCACTTTTCTGCAGTACCACGTTAAGTGAAACGCAAAAAACATTGAGGTTCTTCAATTAAGAGATTATTCTGTGAGGATGCTTGGCTCTACTGTATGAAGTCCTTCATTGCAGGTCCTCAAGGTCTCCTGAACGCTCTATCCTCAATCAGTCTTTTGTAATAAGCCACCTTTTTGGTTCTGGGTAAATGAAGCTGACAGTTTCACTGACATTTGCACTTTTCCTCTACTGTTTCAGCTCAACCTACATAATCAGCATCCTCACGCTCCACCCCCAGAACCGGCTGTCGATCACGTCAGACAGATAGATAAAACAAGAGAGAATAAAGGTGAAGTTAAGGAGAAGTGGATAAAGGTAGAGAGGAAGTGCTATAAGGAGAGACAGAAAGAGAGTTTTCATGCTGAGATGGACAGTTATTTTCTCTTCAGGCTTTTTCGCGTTCCTACAGTTGATTTAGAATTCAAAGTCATCAGAACCTGAGCATACTTTTAATTAACCTGCTTAATGAAACAACTCTCCTTCCTCTCCTGTGGTTACAGGGGTTATATGAGAAATCTAATCTTCCTTGATCTTTCGAGATAAAAGAACTTGATGCGCTATGAAAACATATTGTAACTTTCAGAGCTCAAAGTGTCCTCCACAGCTCTCTCAAAAAGTTAATTGAAAGACGGCGGCTATTTGCTCTAAGTGCAAATAGAAATAGATGCTTAGCAACAGATACTATTTTACACTGTTTACACAAAGCAGATAATGATCCTTTTTACACTATATAAAATTAGCAGCATTTTCTTTGCAATAAATGTAGTTGGATACAATTTGTACTTCGAGAAAACAATGACAGATATCTGCACTTCAGTAATGTCGTTCATTATAAAGTAGAATATGCAAGTGTGAATTAATGATGTTTCATAACAAATTTCGGGAGGAGCACGTACGATCAATCAACCAGCTGCCGCCAATCTCCTTATTTCTAATTATCCTATCAGAGCTCTATCCTCTGCCTTAAATGCCGCTCACTTCCTCTCTATGGCATCTTCGTTTTTTACATAAAAAAAACAAGACCGCCATGCCTGACTCCGACGTGTCCGAATTCTCGGAAATCGACGAGACAGCACCTTCCCAACCAGCCGCCAAGCATGCGCCGATCGCGGCCGAACTGCCAAGAGAGCCCGCAGGCTCAATTAGAGGCCGGAGACCCATCCGGTCTCAACCAGCCCCAATGCCTCGGCACCTTCGTTCGTGCTCTCCACCACCCCAGAGGAACCCACAAGCTTCCCCAGCATCATCCGTATTATCCTAAAAACCGTATTACTCACCCAGGAATCACGACAGCTCCAGCCCTCAGTCGCCCCTCTACTAGCTCCACTCCTTCCGCCAGCCTCGGGAAACCTCCGGAACCATCCACCAGCCAACTTTCCCAGCCGGACCCAATTCAGCCTACCATTCCCATCAGCTCCATAGCCCAGCCTGCCGCCAAATCGACCAGCAGGCTGCTCTTCAAGATCCATCCATTCTACAACCTCCCAACTGGCCAGCTCCTCTGCTTAACCCAACACAAAACTATCACCAACAGCAAGTCCAATTCGCTACCCCCGGACTAAGCCAGCTCTATGCTCATGCCACAGCCTCCTCAGCCCAGGGTCCACCTTTCTTTCAGTCTCCTCAACCTCCCGCTATACCCTCTTTTAATTTTCCTTCCTATTCTTCCTTCCCTGCTTTCCCTTGCACTTCAGCCACCTCTTGCGTAGCTTCAGCTTCCCGTCAAACCATGCCCATTCCCCCCACGCCCCTCCCTCGCCAGCCTTTCACTCTCTATACAGCCAACACAGCAGCTTTGGAACCCACCCCAGTTTCACCCTCCATCAGATCACAAATATTATCAGGTGCAGACTAGGGCTGCACGATTAACCTTTATCGCATCGATATCGAGGTTTTAACTCCCGCGATTACCTAACCTCAGGAGTCTGA
>JAUMHE010000069.1:15252556-15265822 GCA_032359235.1 Enteromius mattozi | reverse complement strand
TGAAAGGATCATGTGACACTGAAGACTGGAGTAATGATGCTTTGTATCACAGGAATAAATTACATTTTAAAATATTTTCACACAGAAAACAGTTGTTTTAAATTTAAATAATATTCCACAATATTAAATTTTTTTCTGGATTAGTAATCTAATAAATGCAGCCTTGATGAGCGTAAGAAACATCTTAAATACCATGAAATATCTTACTGACCCCAAATTTTTGAACGGTAGTGTATATATATTTCATAATGAGATTTTACCCCATTTACAGTTCAATGAAATGTAAAATTTTTGTGATTAAAAACAAAAAGATATCAAAAGGATTAATAATGCAGATTTAGTTTTCAAACCTATTTTAAGCACTTTTTCTTTTCTTTAAATAAAACTTTCTCTAAGTTTGTTACATTTTTTCCTAAAACATGGGTCAAATGAATAAATGAATGAAAACAAGATGAAAATTATAAAGTTTAAAAGTTAAAATTATAAAGTTTAAAGTTTTTTATAATTATAAAATTATAAACATTTTTTTTCTTATTTTTGGTTTTCCAGAATATCCGTAATAGATGAAAAGATTTAGCTAGTTTGTTAAAAGTTTTGGATAAAAGCATCTGTTAAACGAACCACTGTAAAAACGTAAAAGAGCAAGAAATCCTGTTTACTATCACGTCTTGCCTTTAAAGCTGTAATGTGTGATGTACACAGGCCTCTGTTATTTTCTCCCTTTCAAACACAGCGTATCTGTCTGCATTTCCACTTTAATGTGCCTCTCTCATTTTCTGTGAACTGAGGATTACCAGCACCGATGCTTGGAAAATGCAAGGGCTCATCATAACTGTTTATGCAGTCACTTTCTCAAGCTTCACATCATAACAGCTCCAGGGCAAACATCTTCAAACTTTTGACTGGGTCACTGTGAAGAACAGCATCTGAATCTGCTCACTTGTTTGAAAGCTTGCCAAGAATCCGGGAGAGAGATGTTCTTCAATTTCGACTTGGTCATGCCTCATAACCAGATTTCATGACTTTAATGAGCTCATTACAGTGGGTTGGCTTCATAAGAGACGCTGCTCACAACGCCCAGAGCGCCTCTGAGTGGACGTCGCTGCGACCACCGCGATAGCAAACAGAATTAAACTCACAGTGAGTGCAGATGTTTGGGATGTACATGAATATTATGGTCATTTTCAAACCATTCTCTGACAAACTTATTCAGATTCAACTTTAAAACCACTGTGTTTTCTGTTTTGAGTCATAATCAAAATGTAAGGTTCATAATGTTTTTAAATTTATGAAACATTTTGAAACATTAGGAAACATACCTCTGCAGTCACCAGTTTTATCCCTTAAAACTCATATTTGACAATCAAACCCTCAACCTTTTTTAGTCTTTGGCTTGACTACGTTATCAACCAGTGTTGCTGTTAGTTGAAAATTTCATTAATTACTCACCCTCATGTCGTTTCCCAGATAGCACGTGTACGTCTGCAAGATGTCTGTTAAAGATCTCTTGATCTGGAAAGCATCTGCTGTTTACAAACATCTGGCAGACATCTTCCAGATGTTAGTTTTACATACATTCTAAATCATAAACATCTTCAAGACATTGAATAGACTTCTATTTGACAAATAAAAGGAGACGTCCAATGGACGTATTACAGATGAGCAAACAACCTAAATAATATGTCTTGCAGATGTAAATGCAGACGTCAAACAGACGTCTCATAGAAGTACCTATCAGGGTTCAAACCTTTAAGACCTTCGTTCATCTTTGGAACACAAATTAAGATATTTTTGATGAAATCGGAGAGCTATCTGACCCTCCATAGACAGCAACCCAACTCAAATGTTTCCAGGTCCAGAAACATGTAGTAATACATCGGTAAAACACAATGTGACATCAGTGGCTCAACTTCAGAATCAGTGGCTTCAGTTTTGCGACGCTACGAGAATATTTTTTTTTTGTTCAAAGAAAACAAAAATAACATAATTTACCCAACCATTATTTTGCCCTGAGTTACGTCTTCTGACATTTTGGAGCATACTTACGAATGTATTTGACATCATTTGCATCGTTTGTGTTCGGGGGGAATGTGTAAGAGGCGTTGCTCTAAAATGACGGAAGATATAACTCAGGGGGAAAATAATGGTTGAGTAAATTGTTACTTTTGCTCAAAAAAGTATTGTTGTAGCATCGCGAAACAGAAGCCACTGATGTCACGTGGACTGTTTTACCAATGTATTTACTATGTTTCTGGAGCTGGGAATATTTCAATTGTGTTGCTGTCTATGGAGGGCCAGATAGCTCTCTGATTTCATCAAAAATATCTTAAAGGGGTCATATAATGTTGCTAAAAAGAACATTATGTTGAAGATTTCAGCCCTCATAAGGTGAATGTGAGGTGTGAAATAGGAGATCATTATTGTGTGAGTTTTATTTTTTTCTATTTTTCACAAGTGATATGTGAGTGGGTACTTATGATGTTTTGTTTCTTCAAGATTCAAGATCTTTATTTGTCACATGCATAGTCATACAGGTACAACACGCAGTGAAATGTATCCTGAACCGCTCCTTTGACTGTGCAGAAATTATAAATAAGTAAATTATAAATAAAAATCTAAATATCCTGAAACATAGATCTAGTCTAAATGTAAGTACAATTTTAAACACAATCTGAAAATTCTAAACAAAAAGAGCACCACAAGTTGTAGATAAGGATATAAGCTAATAAATTTTAAAATGTAAGGTTTAATATATATTTATAGTGTAGCAGCAGTGTGTGCAATGTGTAAATGAAATATGCAAATGATCTGTTAAAGTGCATTTTGCCATACTATGTTAGAACAGAGCAGTGCAATCAGAATATGTAAACAAAGTAATGTAAACAATATGACAGATCCTAAATAGAAATGAGTATGATATGAGTTTCTTTTTTTTTTCTTTTTTTATAATGATCCAGTAATGCTATGGGGGGAATGGGGGCATGTTCTGGTTTAGGACTGGGATGGCCTGAAGATAGAAGCTCCTCCTGAGTCTCTCAGCTTTGGCCCTGATGATGCGGTCCGTTACAGGGGTGGGATGAGTCCTTTAACATCTTTAATTTCTTTTGTACAGTATTCCCACTGCCGTATTGTGCCATATTTTGTTTTAGTACCATGTACCACCTGTGGTTTTGTGAGATTTTTGTGTGTATGTTTCTTTGTTTTGTTTCCTTTATTTTCAGAAATCTGTTTCAATGTTTTTTCAAAAGTACTTTATACAAATCATACTATTCTATTTAAAGCCTTATGGCAGTTTTGTGTGATGATCAGACTGAAAACTCTTTTCTTCTATGATAATCTTCCCCTCCAGTGGACTGTTAACTAATGGATCATTGAATCAGTGAGTTAAACTTCAGAATAGGATTAGTCTGATTCATAAATGACTATTCAAAATATACTTGCCCACCTGTTTCAGTATAATAAAAGCCAATGAGCACCAAAGCATGAAAATGATAAAAAAGCTCCACTGTAAAGGTATCTCGTATAAATCATTATTAAATTTGACAATTGTTCATTGATAATCTTCCCCTTCGTTGGTGTCACAGTTGGTTTTGTGGTCATGTCTCAGTATTTTGTATTCCCACTGTCATGTTACTTGCTGCGTTCAAGTCCTACTGGGATATTCGTACTTGCGAGCTGACAAGTCCTAATTATGATGTCAGGTGCGTTTAAATCACTTTGGTCAGAACAAGATTTAAGTTTTCTACACAGCGATGTATTTTTAAAAATTCATACAAAAATTATGAGTAAAGAATGCATTATTGTGTTTTTGCTTTTTTCGGATTTTAAGGTCATGAAGTCATACAGAAGTTTTAATTGATGAACAGACAGAATATGACTCAAAATCTCCCTGTTCATTGGACGATGTAACCAATGTGAATGAACTGAATCAGTGAGTTAAACTTTAGAATATGATCAATAAAATTTTAGTGCATCCTTGCCCACCTTTTTTACATACTGTATAATAAAAGTAAATGAAGTGTGATTCATTAACAAATCATTCTGGTTTGTTTACCACATCAATCTGTTCACTGCAAACGTCTGATTAAATAAGGTTAAAATGACCATTTATGATATATTTACAAAGTGTCAAGAAAATATTAATGAATAAGAAGCATTGCTTTCCTTATGATGGATATACTCTGGTCCCTATTTATTGTACAGGGAAATAAGAAAGAGCATACGTGTCTGAAATGACACCAGGGTGAGTAAATCATAGCAGAGTTGTAATTTTTCAGTGAACTGTCCCTTTAATGGACACAAAGTTCATCCACCTCTAGTCATGGAACACATACAAAACAGAACGTCCTGACCAGCTCACTGTTCTTAATGTGAATCTCACTGGAAGAAGTCAGATGACTCAAGCTCCATGTGAATCAGCAGCTCTGTAATTGGTCTTAGTGGATTTAGATTTACCAGATAAGTGGTTCATTAAATCAGGCCGCGTTTGAACCCGCTCAATCAGTGGTGCAGTAACGGCCTTCATCACACCGTCTGCAAGTGAAATATCCACAATTCAAGTAGCAAATGCAATTATCCTGACTGACCCATTAATAACTGCTCCATAATCTTCAGATTCCAGCATTTTTATCCTCATGAGCTCTTTCCAAAAGTTAGTCAGTGCTTTAATTCAGCTTTTTCCCCCCCAGGGAAACAACATCAAAACAGAGCTGGCGGTCTGGTGTGAATGTTCTTAGAGATTGATTTATGACTGGCTCCTTAAACCATCAGCACAGCTTTGATCATATGTGATATTTCATGCTCCCTCAGACCTCCCCGTCCACATCAACAATCCCGGCAAACTTAATAACTGCATCGGCACAATATTTTACGACGTCTATCTTTTATTTTCCTACCCTCTGCCTTCTACGTCAAGGTCAAGTGTCAGTTCAGACCTAAATTTGTCAAAATGTATATTACTTTATAAAAGTGGTTTGTGAGGGCACGCGTCACTGTTACTGTTACTAGACAAAAAAAAATACACTGTAAAAAGTTGAAGTTGAAAATTAAACAAAGATTAATGGAATATGTAGCAACCTAGGCTCACTGGAAATACGTGCCTCTACATACATTTCTGCAAAACTGAAAAAACATACCTGTACATACGAATCGCTGCAGTTTCCAGTTGAAATGAACACTAGAGGCAGTAAAACTCCCACAACTCTTATATCTTTTTTACACAAAAGTATGATTTGCAGGTACATTTTTGATTAATAAAGGCTAATTTTCACAAAATTAGTTGCAGAATGTTATGTTATGACTTAAAAACTGCACGATTTAAAAACTGATACTTTTAAACATTCTCATCACATATACAGCTTCATATGTATGACTTTTATAGTTCAGTAGGTGTACTCGGTAGCTCATGTGATAGGATGTTGCACTTAGTCACTGAAAAGCCCCAGTTTAAATCCCGTGTAAAACGGCTCGACAAAACAGCTCAATTCAGCGTAAGGAAATTAAAATAGCATGGCGGCATCAGCGAATATGCTTTTACATTTTTTTTGCATTTGTTAACACTATCAGGTAAAGTGGCCTCAAAACTAGACACACTAACCTCAAGAACAGTGACAACTAACAAATGCTAACAAAATGAGCTCTTTAAATCACAGTACAATGAAAAAAACTAACAATAATGATAAAACAACAAATAAAGTATAAATGACATGGCCTTGAAATTTCAACAACATGAAATTCTTTGTTTAGAAAACTGTGTTTGACTAGTTGGGACAACATTTGGGGTAATTTTGTTGGTCTGACAATGCTTTTTATGTAGTTTAAAGAAAATGGATTTTTTTAGTATGAGACTCAAAAGGTTTCGATAACTGGAAAATATATACACATAATTTAAATAAAGGGAGAGGAACAAAATTGTGGAAAATCAATTTTCATTGGTTTCTCAAAATTAGGAATTTTTCACAATTTTGCTTCTGATATATTGTATTTTTAGCAGATTTATTTTATTTATTTATTTATTTTTTTAAACAAAATTATTATCAATATTACACACAATACATAATTTGAGATCATTTTTAGTCAGGTCGTATTAGTCCAAAATTCCACCACCATCATTTTCACCATGAAATACATAATATAATACATAACTCAATGATTTACCCATTACTCAAACTGCATGTAGAAACCAGATAGAGACTTGAAGGTGGGCTCCTTTGACTTGGTGAAAAACCACCTGGCAACCACCCTTTACACCCTTCATAACACAATACTAAAAACTTCCTTCATCACCGTTAGGCATATGGAGATTTACTGCTGCTAATTACCACTGGAGCGCCACCTGGTAAGAGAGCTACTGAATCACTTCCTCTGAGCATGTCAGCGGCTCAGATGGGTTGATTCTGGCAAATGGAGCTCAGCTTTGTGCTGGGCTCTTTCTGTCCTATCAGTTCTGTGGCTGGCGCTGACCTCGCTGACACTATCTCTCTGGTTAATGTGTGTGATGAGAAAGGAGACTTTCTCTGAGTCCACACTGCTAAAGAGGGTTCAATCCCAGAGGCAGCAGTCAGTTGACAGGGGTAACCAGGTGGGACTGGAGGTAGAACTTAGATAAATTAGATATTGAAGTAAATTAGTGTTTTCTGTAACGGTTTGGGGAGACTGCTGTGCTGTTAAATGAACTTCTTCTCTGATATCATGGCAATAAAATAGAACATAAAAACATTAGTGCAAAAACAAAAAAAAAAAACTCCATAGTATATGTTAAAATGTAATTTAATAAATAAAAATAATAATAATACTGCAACAAACATAATTTATTAATTTAACTGACACCACTGCAAATAACTTTAGCCTACAATAATTACAATATATTTTACATAATATTTACTTTTTAATCGTTTTTCTAATTTATTTTTTTCTTTTTATTCTTATTTATTTTCTTAAAAGGTATGCATGAACTGTTTTCTTTAAACTGTATAATATAATATATATATATATATATATATATATATATTATAAGAATTGTTAGCTGAAAGATTCTTTGGGGACCAAAAATGGCTCTTCTAGGCACTGCTTGAATAGTGTACATTGTTATTTTCTAAATTCTTTTTTAACAAAATACAACAAATAAAGCATTTTAATAATACAAACATTCATCACAATATCTAGTCAATAAATAAATTAGTAATTTTAAAGTTTGTTAAATAAAATCAAGATCGAATTTGGACTAGCTGTTTTAGAGAGTGTTGTTGCAAGAACAACAAAATATGACCTGTTTTATAAATTATAGTCACCTAACATTTAGACTGAAGCTTAATTGAGGCTAAAACCATTTTTCCGGCCATACATGGGAAATAATGATGGTAATTTGCATCGCAGCACCTAGAAGCAGCTTGATGCTGATTAACTAATCGGACATCACAAATAAAAAAAAGAAAGAAAGAAAATTGTATTTAGAGTGTTTTTAGCTAAAGCTGTAAATGCTAGTTACTGATGTCTGACCCTCAACTTTTTGTGTAAATGCAGCACATTAGCAGGTGGTATTAAAACACTAAACAGAGAAGAACAGGTGGAGGTCTACAAAATGCACAAATTATACATGCTCCAAATGAATATGATGTTCTCAAACTGCATTTATAATAATCATGTGAGCTGTCACTGACTGAAATGTCATGTCTATTACATGTAAAATGTCATTTTGCATGTTAAACATTCAAATGATTTTGCATTGTAAAAGCATAACTATGGCTGCACAATATATCAGCACTGGATATTGGAAAATATTACATTTTGTATTATTAAAACGTTTTTGGGAAATGCAGGACATTCTGCAAAATGTCATCTTTTGTTTTTCAAAGAAGAAAAAGTGGATTGACATCAGGGCAAATAAATGATGACAGAATTTTCATTTTCTTCCTCGAATTGTTTCCAATGCTCTGAGACAGAAAGTGAGATTGTATTGTGGTGTGAGTGATATCTGAACAGCATTTCACGCTTCTGCTGGCCCAGACTTATCTGCGTCAGCTGTGTGCTGTCGTGGGCCAAAGGGTAATGACCCAGTTGAGCTGCTCTCACCCTTGACTGGTCCTACCGGGAATGAAACAGCCAGTCGAGAGAGAAACTGAGAGATCTGTAAAAACCCTTAAATTGAGTTCCAGATGATAGTTTGGGAGGAGCATGCTCATATAATCCCACCAATCACAACACGAAGGACATATAAACTGCCTCTTACTGCTCCATATTCAATTTGACAATTCTTCTGGCGTTCCTCATCTGTCCCACCTCCTCCTTTAATTGTAATTCAGCCCAGGGGAGACACTTTGAGCTGGATTTGAGTTTAATGCTCCACTGAGGACAGAAATCCACATGTTTGCTCTCTTTCATTGCTTATTCAGATTAGAATGTGAACATTTTATTGTTTTGTCTAAAAATGCTCCTTTTAACTTTTCCCTTTCTCTCTCTCTCTTTGATTAAAGCTGAAATCTGAAAGAAAACTCATAATGTAGCTAGTTTAATGTATTGAGAACAATGTCTTTGGACTCAGATTGGTTTGTATAAAGCACACTCTCAAAGGCACATGTTCAAGGTATGTTTCCACTCATCTAAAAATTAAGCAATATTAAATGAATAGCTGTTAACCAAAATGAACATTGACACACCTTTGTCATTCTAAACCTGTATGCAGTATTTCATAATGGAATGGAATATATTTTAAAGATATAAAGATTTGGAACTATTTTTAATTGACAAGGACAGTTATGTGGGACTAAAGATTGAAAAAAAAAAAAAGTAAGGAAAAAAGTTCTGTTGTGTTTAGGCTATAAAAATATATTCGATGGTGACTGATAAAAGGAGGCTGATAATGGACAGATAAAAGAACAGAACGACGGATAGATAGATAGATACCATTCACTTGGCTCTTTCGGATTCTAAACAAAGATTCATTCATTGTAACTAAAGCTTTAAAAAAGCCCAACTTACTATATAGGCTTTAAAATCTCGTGTCGACAGATCGATAAAACGATAGACGCTTGAAGGATCATGAATGGACAGGTGGTGATAAGTGGGTGTATTCATAAGTAAATCATTGAATCATATGATTCAATCCGCGAATCGATTCAGGAACAAACAACAGCAGGCTGCTTGGAAATTTGACGGTTGTTGTAAGTTTATATGGAACTGTTTTCATTGATGACACTGTAACGCTATGCAACTGGCACTAAAGTTTACTTAAATCCTTCAGCATAATTCATTTGAAGAACCGACTTGTTGTGATTTGAACTACAGTCGCTATTTGTTTAGAGCTTGACGCGTTTTCTCATGCTTATTTCGCGTTTGATTTAATGACTTTCAATGCTTAAAATTCATTCACAGTCATGTGTTTTGTAGCCTAACGTTACTATTTTAAAGGTGATGATGTTAAATGGACACGTCAAGCAGCAGCCATGTTTATTTGCACCTCAACCTCAATCATGTTTTGGAACACAGTTGTGTTGTAATCTTTAGTCTGTTTCAGCCATGTTACCATGGTAAAGGTTTGTTAGGTGACAACATTAACAAGGTAAGTAAAGTAAACAAAAATGTAGTACAATATAAAATCTGTATGTTTTCTTATACACCATAACATCAATGTACTTCTGATACTGGTCTTCTATGTTTCTCTGCTTGAATCTCTTCATCTACATGCCACTGTTCGAGGCTTTACCGTGGTAAATATGGGTCAGGTGACGGCATTAAATTAACAAGGTAACGTTATGATAACCCAAATGTTCATTGCAATATGAAGTCTCAATGCAATTCATTTCAATGCACCACAAAATCAGTGTACTTCTGATACTGGTCTTCTGTGTTTCTCTCTGAGCTTCATCTACATGCCACTGTTCAAGCCTTTACCGTGGTAAATATGGGTCAGGTGACAGCATTAAATTAACAAGGTATGTTGAAAAACCCAAATGTTCATTGCAATATGAAGTCTCAATGCATTTCATTTCAATGCACCACAAAATCAGTGTATTTCTGAGACTGGTCTTCTGTGTTTGCTTGATTCTCTTTATAGCACTGTTTGAACCTTTACCATGGTAAATATGGGTCAGGTGACAACATTAAATTAACAAGGTAAGATTAATAAACTAATCAAGTGTTTATTACAATATATATCTCTCTACTTCTCTGTCTGTTTGTCACAATCATATGTTTCGTACCATCCTAAATCTCTTTGGTAGGATTAACAGTAGACATTTCCATCTATTACATCTATTTTTTTTCATTTACACCATAAATACCATTGACATATTTCTGATACTGATCTTCTGTGTTTGCTTGATTCTCTTTATAGCACTGTTTGAGCCTTTACCATGGTAAATGTGGGTCGGGTTTCAGCATTAAATTACCAAGGTAAGTTTAATTACTCAAATGTTTGTTTTTTTACAGTATAAAATCACAATGTTTTTCATTTAGGCCTACATCGTAAAATCAAAGTATTTCTGATACTGGTCTTCAATGTTTCTTTATATTCTTCATCTACATGTCACTGTTTGAGTCGTTACCATGGTAAATGTGGCTTATTTGACAAAATTAAGTTAACAAGGTAAGTTAAGTAAACGTAACAATTTTTTTTATAATATAAATCAGTATGTTTTTCATATACACTATAAAACACATGTATTTCTGACACTGGTCTACTGTGCTTGAATCTCTTCATCTACATGCCACTGTTTGATCCTTTACCGTGGTAAATGTGGGTCAGGTGACAACATCCAATTAAAAAGGCAGGTTTAGTAATCCAAATGTTTATTACAAAATAAAAGCAAAGTGTTTTTCATTTACAGCATAAAATCAGTGTATTTCTGATACTGGTCTCTGTGTTTCTCTGCTTGAATCTCTTTATCAACATGCCACTGTTGGAGGCTTTACCGTGGTAAATATGCGTCAGGTGATAACATTTAAATTGACAATTTAAGTTAAGTAAACTAAACATTTATTTATTTATTATACACCATAAAAAATCAATGTACTTCTGATACTGGTCTTCTGTGTTTCTTTCAAGCCTGTACCGTGGTAAATATGGGTCAGGTGACAACATTAAATTAACAAGGTAAATTAAGTAGACAACATTTATGATGATGTAAAATCAGTATGTATTTTTTCATATAGAAATCAATGTATTTCTGTACATATAATCAGTGTATTTTTTTTATTCTGGTCTTCTCTGTTTCTTTCTGAGCTGCATCTATATGCCACTGTTTGAGCCATTACAATGGTAAATATGGGCCAGATGACAACATTAATTTAAGAAGGTAAGTTCAATAAACCAAATATATATATATATATGTATGTGTGTATATTTTTTCTTTATTTTATTTTATTAAATTCTTTATTTGTACACCATAAAATCAAATACATTTCTGATACTGGTCTTCTGCCCCTTGATAATCAAAATTTAGAAATTCACAGTTTCATGGAAGAAAGATAGTCCAAGCATAAATGGGGTGAGTGAATCATGACACAAGTTTTAATTTCATGTGGCTGATTATCTAGTTTTTGGAATTGATGTTGATTATGGATCTGAACTGATCTATGACATGAAATCTAAAGCTTGTCGATTTAAAAAGAATAATAGCAATTTTAATATCCACTAAACAAATTTCTCCCAGTTTACTTGTAAACAACAATATATGATGCTGTCCAGGAGCATTTTAGTAGATGTTTTTAAGCTTTATAGAGAAAGAGATGTTGAAAGAGGGTTTTTGGCAACATCACCTGTGAGGTGTATGTTTTTAGCGTAATAAGCCTGTGGAGGAGAGCTTCCATTAAGCATTACCACATGCTGTAAAGCTGTCAGCCTTCCTCTGTTTTATGGCTCTCTAAATATGGCTGGCCCATTCCTGCTAACAGCCCAATGAGGCCGTAATCACCGCCTCCATGTTCTGGTCTTATGACACAGCCACTGGCCCTTTTTACTGGCTGCTGCAAAGTCTCTCTGCTTTATTTGCCACCTCATAAAGCATGCAGCCTGCGAACAAGAGCTATACTCGCACACACATTTATGAAAATAAATGACACAACCTTCATTATGAACATTATGGTGACATCAAAGAAGAGTCCATACTAAGTATAAACAAGATAATGGAGATTTGGTCAGTGTATTCTTCTGATGTGTGTTTTGAGACCGAGAGAACACATTTAAAACAACGAAGATTTGGCTACGTAATAGACGTAACACAGCCTCAAATTAGAAATATGATCGCATACCTGATGCCACTGCCAGAAAAAAAAAACAGACGACAGCTGTGGTTAAATGCGACTCAACGAGCGGACTGGACAGAAACGATAGTCAAAAATGCTTGAGTTTGCACACATCTGAAAAGGTTAAATAAAGTATTGTCTTTTGTTGTTATAGGCGCGTGTAAAGTTTTATTGCATCTCATGACTATGTCGTTTATGAAATAATGTATGTCTGCATTTGTGTAAAACAGCAAGCTGACGATTTATATATAATTATGTGTAATTGTACAGTATATGCATTGTTGTGATTAGCTGGACTAGTTGTAGTCGGAATAATAACATAGCTGTAAAAATACTTGCCTGCTGAAACTGAAATGCATACATCTTCATCATGACTAGATAGACACGGTGAGTTTGTCTTTACCGTGCTGTTGTTGCTCAGCAGTATCATGGATGGTGGCCGGTGCTCGGGGGATAACTGAAGGCGGTGACTGAGTAGACCGGATGTCACATTTTTACGGAAGTCACAGCGGCTCGTGAAAAATCACAGCTACTTTATGCAGGCTGTGTGTAGTTTACTGTGGATTGACCGTTTTGAAACTTATATACATAGCCTCTAGACCTCACCTCACAGGAAATATCAGATTTGACAATATAGGACCTTTAAATAATGCACCGGTCCAAACTTTTATGCATGGTATTGTTAAAATGTTCTGGAAATGTTCAAACAGTATTATACACGATGGCCGGTCTTTAAACAAAAGAAAATATTAGTTTATATTCATTATAACTAAGTGCTGTCAAACAATTAAAGGGTTAGTTCAGCAAAAAATGAAAATTCTGTCAATAATTACTCACTCTCATGTCATTCCAAACCCATAAGACCTCCATTCATCTTTGGAACACAAATTAAGATATTTTTGATTATATCAGAGAGCCATCTGACCCTCCATAGACAGCAATACAACTGAAATCTACTGCGGGTGGCAGATCTTTTTCCTATTTAGCACCCAAACTCTGGAACAATTTACCTAATACTGTTCGGGA